>JBAJHZ010000026.1:5490469-5500492 GCA_037177175.1 Melanotaenia australis | reverse complement strand
TAAAGCACTTTGAATTGTCCTGTACATGAAATGTGCTATACAAATAAACTGCCTTGCCTTGCTAAAGTGCTGAATAAATAAACGTGTAGTTTGAATCTTACTATCCATCCTAGTTTAACCTCTTCCAGTTATCAGAAAATTTCTCCAAAAAGCAAAACTCCATCATACAGCAAGCTACTCTATAACTAAATGGAATAAATACTTTATATCTTTTCTGAAAGATATCTGTACAAATGTGTGAAAATAAAATATAAATAAATATAAATATTTATATAAATATAAAATAAATAAATGTGGAAAAATAAAAGGTAATAGCAAAACACATGATTTTTTTTTTATGTATTTGCATTTCGTTAATGAAATAGGGGAAAACAAGGGAATGATCCTGCAGCCTACTTCTGTTTATTGATTTTAATGGTGAAAAGATTAAAGTAACTATCCCAAAAAAAACTTATACTTTTATAATTCATATGTTTAAGTCTATGAATCTTTTAAAATGTATTTCTGGAATTGCCAACTGTTTCCTGCATTACTGTCTTACTGTAAAGAGCTATAGTGTTACATCAGTTTATAGGCAAATATCCCTAAATATTGTTTTAGCTAAAATATTTCTGGGTTCGTCTCAGCAAAACGTAGCGATTTTATTTTATTTATTTTAATTTTTCTCTCTAATTCCAGGTGGCTTCCAGGACAGATGGCTGACATGGCTGAACTTTCTCAGGAGCTCTTAAATATTTTACAGTGTCTTGAACAACGTTACTTTGAAGAATTCAAGTGGCATTTGAAGGAGGATGGCATCCCAGCAGCTGACCTTGAGGAGGCAAAAGAAAGGTGGAAGACAGTTGATCTGATGATGGAGAAATATAAAGGTCCCGGAGCTCTGAAGATAACCATGAAAATCCTTGAGAACATTGGCAGAAACGATCTGGTGGACCGTTTACGAAACTACCAAGGACCAAAAGATAAGTCAGAAGGTAAAATTAATGTCACATGTATCTTCAACCGGATTTCCTTTGTTGTGGTTTTATAGGATGAACTACGTAAGCGACCAGAATACATAAAGACAAATATCCATCTATGAAGCTGCATTTTTGACCAAGTGATGATTTGTATTTGTTCTTTTCTTTGCTTGGTTTTAGACTCCAATGCACATCATCCGGTAAATGGGACTTGTGAGGTTGCAACAAAAAGAGACGAGCTTGAGCGAGTCCGGCAGTTTGCAGTGGATGTTACTCTGGATCCTGATACAGCTCATCCTGATCTGGTCCTGTCCAAAGATGGAAAACAAGTGTATGATAGCAACGTGGCCAAGGATCTCCCTGACAGCTCCAAGAGATTTAATAACTGTGGCAGTGTCTTAGGAAAGGAGAAGTTCTCATCAGGAATATCTTACTTTGAGGTTCTGGTAACAGACAAAACAAATTGGACTATAGGAGTGGCCAGAGAGTCCATTAACCGGAAGGGGGATATTACTGTGTGCCCCAGAAATGGCTTCTGGACAATCTGGTTAAAAAACAAAGTTTATGAAGCTCTTGATAACCATTCAGTGTGTCTCCCCCTGAAGTCACGTCTGCAGAAGGTGGGAGTTTGTGTGAATTATAAAGATGGTCTGGTCTCATTTTATAACGTGGATACTGCAGATCTTCTCTACTCCTTCACGGACTGTCTCTTTAATGGGGATCTCCTCCCATACTTCTGTACCAGTAACACTGAGGGAACAAACTCTGCCCCTCTGATCATTTGTCCTGTGATAAACAAGAAAAATAAGGCTGAACTGAACAGAGTCCAGCAGTTTGCAGTTGAGGTGACTCTGGATCCTGACACAGCTCATCCTAATCTCATTCTGTCTGATGACGGTAAACGGGTTCACCATGGCGATGTGAGGATGGAACTCCCAGACAACCCTGACAGATTTAATCAATGTGTCAGTGTTTTAGGAAAACAGAGTTTCTCCTCAGGAATAGTCTACTATGAGGTTCAGGTTGACGGGAAAACTGAGTGGACTGTAGGAGTCGCCACACAGTCAATCTTCAGAAAGGAGGGTATCACATTAAAACCTGAAAATGGTTTCTGGACTATTTCTTTCAGAAACGGAGATGAAGTCGAGGCCAATGATACCCCTGTAGTACGTCTGCATCCGAGGGCACATCCTCAGAAGGTGGGAGTGTTTCTGGATTATGATAAGGGCCTGGTCTCCTTTTATAGTGTCGATACGGCAGATCTTCTCTACTCCTTTACTGGCTGCTGCTTTGCTGAGAAACTCCTGCCGTACTTCTGTCCCTGGGTGAATAATGGTGGCTTGAACTCTGCCCCCATAATCATCACTACTGTCAATCAGTTTGATTAGATCATTTGTTAAGTTATGTGAAGGCAATTATAAGCGGCCGAAATGAATTTCCTTTGGAGAGTGGCCCAGCCTGAGGGATTAAGCGGGAATCTCGTGCATTTGGAGGGAGTGTGGCGTAAATGATTCAGCTGAGGTGGGTCCAGCATCTGATTAGGCTGCCTCCTGGTTGCCCCCACCTCAAAGGTTTTCTGGTCATATCCTAGTGCAGGGAAGGGCAACTCGAGGTCCTCGAGGGCCGCAGTCCTGCAAGTTTTAGATGTTTCCCTGCTCCGACACACCTGATTCAATTTAAATGGTGCTCATCAACAGCTTGCTGTCATGTTCTTTCCAAGCATGTTGACACATTAATCTAATTTAAATGTTCTGTTGGAAGAAACATCCAAAAGCTGCAGGATTGCTGCCTTGGGGACGGACTTTGCCTGTTCCTGTCCTAGTGGGAGACCCTTGGGCAGACCCAGAACTTGCTGAAAGGATTGTATACCTCTAATGGTCAGAACATGCCTTGGGATTTCCCAAGAGGAGCTATAGAGTGTCACCAGGGAGAGGGATGTCTCGGTCTCTTTTGGATAAATGAAAGAAAATGAACTGAACTGTTGGACAATGTCATTTGAAGGCTCTTTATACCAAAACTACTAGTGGACTCTCTTTGGGGTAAAACCAGTGACTGCCAATAGGGACTGGAGCCAAAACATCTCAGGTGACTGAGAGGAGATTTTCAGTTAAAAAGGTTGTCTACCCATAAATATCAATTCAATGAATGTTTACTGGAAGTCACCATCCTGTCCTGTGCACCTTACCTGCTGTTTTCTCGAAGTCTAGTTGAAATACCTCAACGTAGCTTGTAAAAGCTCAGAAATATGAAGAGTGATTTTAACCGCCATGACTCAAATTGACTCGAACAACTTGACCTTATTCAGAGAGATACATGGGTCCACAGTGCAAAATTCTTTGTTTACTAATAAAGGCTCAAAGATAAAAATGTTGGAGTTTTCTTTTCTGTTTCCTTCATAAATTCAGCTTAAGTTTAGACTAGTCAGTCAGCTGGTAAATACGCTCACTGGTTTCCTACAAGCCCAAACAAGTTGTAATCTCCTAACTAGGGGTGGAAATCTTTAGTTACATCACGATTACATTTTTATCCAGATGGCTGAAATGGGATGATTAAACAATTATTGATGCATCTTTTTTCCCTGTGTGACTACTTGTCTACTACTACTTAAGTGGAAACTTGGAAGAAAATCTATTGGATATTCCATGAAAACATGTTTGAAGTAAGACCTAAACATAGAGTTGCATCAGATCCTAGCGTTCTTGGGTGGACATTATTGCTGTCAAAGGTTTACCTCATTCTCATTTTTTCCGGCCAGAGCCGCAGAGGTGTCCAAAGTCGGTCCTCGAGGGCAGCTGTCCTGCAGGTTTTCAGTATTTCCCTGCTCATACACACACAACCTAAATTACATGGATCTAACAGCCTATGAAGTTCTGCACAATGACTTTGAGTGAGGTGTGTTGGAGCAGGTAAACATCAAAAACCTGCAGGAATGTAGCCCTTTAGGACCAGAGCTGGATACCCCTCTCTAACGTATGCATATGTTTTGGTTGAGTTTATCCACATTGCCCTTTGTGTTGGAGTCAGCTTCCTGTATTTGGTTTACTTAAAGCTATCCCGTCTGCTTTTAGGCTAACCAGGGTTCATTTCTTTGATCTGCATTAGAGTTTTGTTTTTTTTTCGCACTCACACTTCCCCGAACAAACTAGACTTTCTGAGCAAACGGAGACACCAAAAGAAGTCAAAGTACTCCCACAGGCTAGAGTTCAATGTAAGGGTGCTGGCTCCATGTAATTATAATCTTCTTGGTAGCAGCAATTAAATTTCCTGAAACGCTGTCATGTATTTGTAACAGAATTAAACAGTTTATTGAAATTAATACTCAGTAAATACACAAATCCAAAATAGCATCATTATTCATGATTCATCATTTTTCTTTTCTTTTCCCAAATACATTTTTTTACTTTAACAAAAAGATCAACAATGTCTGTGTCATAAACACAACAGAAGACTAAATCAGTCTTTTTAGCAAAGTCAAAACTCCTCAAACACTTTAGGCTTTGTTAACATGAGATTTTTACATCTTCTGTTCTCAACCAGCCTGAATTTACTGAAGCTGCAGAGATCCTGAACATCTGATTCCACTGGAAACACCAGAAACTTGAAACTGGACGCAGTCTGGGTTCAGTATTCTCTGCTGAAACGCTTGTTGACGTTAGCAACAGCCACGTAGACGGTGAGGCTGAAGAGGAAGAACTGCCTCTGTTCCTTCAGCCAGACCAGCATCATCTTCACCTCACCGTCGGGATTCTGGTACTCCATCAGAAAGTGATCCCCCTTGTAGTCCCTGGACAGCACCTTCTTTGTCACGGTGATGCAAACGGGCGAGCTGACGCACCAGAAGGGTTTCTGGAACTCGTCCAGCAGAGTCAGAGTAATGATGCAGCAGTTCTACGCGACGCAGGAGAGAAAATTCAGAGCTGAAAATACGGCGAGATCTGGACTCTTCATCCCCGGCTGAGCCAGAGCTGAGCTGACCTTAAAACATCCGCAGATACATTCAACTGTAAACTCTGACCTGACGAACACATTTGTTTCTCTTGTCATTTAGATCAGGATCCCCAACTCCAGTCTGCAAGGCCCATTGTCCTGCAGACATTCAATGTTTCCCTGCTGCAACACACTTGACTCAGATTAATGGCTCATTAGCAGAGTTGTGCAGAGTTTGTCAGAGAGTCGTTTAATTTGAATCAGGTGTGTTGGAGCAGGAAGACATCTAAGACTGCAGGACAGTGGGCCTCGAGGATCAGGGTTGGGGTCCTCTGATTTAGATTAAAAGTGATGTTTGAACTTTACAATTAACAAATTCAACAACAGAGCATGAACGGTACTTTAGGAGAGGCAATGCAGCACATAAAACTTCTAAATACACCACCTTCTTCTTCTGCTCTATAAACAATCCCAGCGCTAAGCAGCAGGAGGAGTTCTGAGCTCAGGATCGAATCAAAGGCCACAGAAAGGGTCGTTTTGTGTTTACAGTCGTACCTCTATGGCACCTTCCAGATCCTCGCTCTTCCAGGGCAGCTTGACGCTTCCAGACAGCGACCTGTGCTGTGACAAGTTGGTCCGGTTGATGACCCTCAGCTCCACAAGTCTGCGCTCGATCTGAACTGATCACAAAACGCAGGAATATTTCATCAAAACAACTCAAAAGACACAAAGTCAGGCAGAAATTAGCCTTTTTTTACAAAATTTAACAACTTCTGTAACAAAAAATCCCTGATTGCGAAGCTCTCAGATAACAGAGTTTAATATGGTGGATGAACCGAGATTCAGCTGATCTAACAATATTTTGATGACATTTTGTACTTAATGTTGACATGTGGACACCGCAAGCACACGATCGACTACATCCACCTTTAGTTTTTGCAGCATTTTTAACACAAGCTGATGAACCACCTGCTCCATAACATGTCAAGGTTTAGAAAAAACATCAAACAAAACATCTAATTGGATTAATGAAAAATAATTACATGAAATTAATTTTATTTAAATTAAATTTAAATGTAATAGACAAAATACATTGAAATAAGATCAAATAAAACACACCAAATTAAAACATGACATCAGATTAAATCAAACTGAACTGAATTAAATTAAAATTGGATTAGATAAAATGTAATTCAAATTAAAAAGTTATTAAAATAAATTACACTGAAATAAAATGGACAAAATTTAATTACAATAAGAGATCAGACTAAATTCAATTAAAAATAAAAAATTTGATTACATTAAATAAATTAGATTACCTAAAATTAAATAACATACAATTAAATAAAATAAAATTAAAGTCAAATATAATCAAATCAAACTACATACTTAAGAAAAGCAGACCCACCTCAGTTTACACGTTTACTAATATTTGTTTTTCCCTCAATTCTTCATTACGTAAAAGAATAAAAATAAATTAAAAACAAGTGTCCAAAACACACTATCTGCTGATCTTGGTGTAATCAGATTACCTATGCGGCTGGACAGCTGGCCAAAGTATCCCGACATGATTTCAGTGCCGGTGTTGTGCAGGACGAAGTGCAAAGAGTAGCCGTGAAGACCCAACTCAGGGTCCGAGTCATCCGCAGGGGGGAGGTCCACGGGCTCAGCGTACGGGCTGCAGGACACGGGCATAGAAACAAAACTAAACAGGTGGAGCTCTAACTTTAATAAACTAGACTAAAATAAATAAAATTTATTCTATTAAAAATAGCAAAAAAACTTTAAATCAGTTCTGAATTTTTTAGCATAATAATAATGTTACTTCAGGTGAACATAATCCTTAATTCCACTATTAGCATCAAAGATCTGTAAATTAATCTGGTCACAACTAGCTGCAGTGACACGTTACATCCAGCAGGTGGAGCTCTGAGTTCACCACCTTCATCTCACTGATCTCCACCTGATGAAGCTAAAATAATCTCAGCGGGTACACACATGAAGACTAGAAAGATGACATCGGCACATATTGTATGAAACCATTTCATCCTGATCTGGAATAAGACAAATTAGTGACGATACCCGGACCTGGGATTACACTAAACACTAAAATCACAGAAAGTAAAAATGTTGTCGTGAGCTCACCAGGTCGGAGATCCCAGCACACTTTTCTCCACCAACCTGTGGAAGTGCAGACTGACCATGATGAAGGCCACGCTGTTCTGACCCTGGACACATATACACAGTTTTACACTTTGAAGTTCACACTATAAAAATACCCACAATATCAGAAAGAGCCCAGTAAAGTTGTTTCTAACACTTCATCGGGTTCACCTGTTTCACAAATATCTAATATTATGTAGATACGGTCGAGACAGCTTTCTGAAGCTTAAACCGAGCATCAGAATGAGGAAGAGAAGGAGAATGGGCAGACTGGTTGGAGATGATAGAAAGACAACAGGAAGTCTCAGGCTACAGCAGCAGAAGACCACACCGGGTGCCTCCTGCAGCAGCTGTGTGACGCTGTCATGTCAATATGCAGCAAAATCTCTGAGGAATGTTTCCTACACCTTGAAGCTATGATACCAAGAATTAAAGCAGTTCTGGGGGAAAAGGGGGGTCTAACCTGGTCCTAGCAGGGTGGACCTGATAAAGTGGACGAAGAGTCTACATTCTTCTCAGAGACACCTTTCATTTTGTGAAAAACAGCGTTAGTCCAACTGGTGCAAAGGAACTGATTTTCTGTCAGAAACAGATGTTTTGACCAAGTGGACCCTCACCCTCCAGATGCCAATGATGACGCCCGGTGGCAGAAGGAATGCTTTAATCAGCCCGTCGTTACCGATGAAGCTTTGTGGGCAAGTCTTTGTGTCGACCTTTAACATCAGAGAGCGCCAGCGGGGCCTGGAGGAGGAGGAGGAGGAGGAGAATCAAACAACTCAATGGGAAAAAACCTTCAGAAAGAGAGTCCACAGCTGCAGTTCAACATCCAACAACATCTAAAAAGAAGAAGACAAAGTAACTGACCGCTACAAGTTTACAGCCACCATCTGATCAGCTGGTCGATGTAAACCTGACAGTTAAAACTCCTGGACGAGATGAGAGTGTGCAGGAGGTGTCATGACACAAAACTCTTTTATTCAACAGCTGGATATTCAGGCTTTGAAAATGATTGTTAACTTCAGTTCTCAATCTTTGAGGCAAATATCACGGAGAAAGCACATTAGAGACAAAACGACTGGGCGTGATGTGGAACGTCATCATTTCTGCTCCATGGCACCGCACAGCAACCAACCAATGATTAACCAAAACTAGAGAAAGTAATTCCCACAAACTCACCCTTGGCCTAATCCCAACCCTGAGTTCCCTCCCCCGAAACCAGTAAAAAGGCTCATGAACACCTGGGGACATTTTTGTCCATGCATTAATAAGAATAAGAAACCACTTCACTACTTTGCTTTCAGAGTGTTGCTTTATACACGTTTCACACGCTAGCAAGCGGATAAACACACCGGCCGTTTTGAACATGCAACATGGCAAAGAAACACAAGACGTTATCGGAGGATAGGAGGAAACGAGAGAGACAGAGCAGCAGATAAGACCAGAGTAAACAGAACAGGTAGGATGCAAGGTGGATGCTGGATTAGCCGTCGATAGGGAAAACAACTGTAGCTTCAAATAAAAAAGCATATTTATTAAGAGCATGTGCAACAAAAAAATCAGAATATCATCTGGAAAACGTTTTGCCAATCCGTCCATCCATTTTCTACACCACTTAGTCCAATAGAGGGGTCTGCCAGGTCTCCAGTCCATCACAGGGCCAACAGAGAGACAAACAACCACTCACGCCCACTCCTAGAGACGATTTAGAGTAACCAATTAACCTAACATGCTTGTATTCGGACGGTGGGAGGAAGCCGAAGTACCCGGAGAGGATACACGGGCAGAACATGCAAACTCCACACTGAAAAACCAAACATCCACCATCACCAACAGCGAAACAGAGGAAAACTAGGTTCCAGTGAACCTGCAGAGAAGCAGATGATTGGCTGAAAGTGATATTCAGTGATGAGTCATTGATCTGGTCAGTCGAGGAAAACTTTGGTCCAGTGAAACACAGAAAGATGAGTGTTCACATTTCCAACATCACTGATGATCTGGGGTTGATGTCTGGTAAAGAACCAGAGAGGATGGAGATCATTACCTCTGCGGGGGGCATTCAGGTTGACTCGGACATTTCAGACACTTTTCTCTGTCCATCAATTAAAAAGTAGGTTTGGTGACGCGGAGCTCATTTTTCAGATGAAGTATCTTTCTTCTCTTTGGAAAAGACAGATCATCTGAAAGTTAAGGTTTTCTTCATGTTTTTCAAAGCCACAAAGATCAGCTACTGAATAAAATCAGTGTGTCGAACCAAAATAAAAAAGCCAATACATATCCTCCAGGTATGCCGATACAGAGAGGAAGTGTGTCATACTTCCTGGCTTCGGGGCTCTTCGGCGCCTCCTTCCTGACTCCGTACAGCTGGATGCTGCTGATGTGATGGTATTTGAGGAAGCTGCCTCCGTTCCAGCAGACGATCACAGAGGACTCAAAGAAATACACTCGGCTCTGCTCCAATGTGCTACTATGGCCCCAGTGGTTGCAAAGTGTCAGCTCCCAGCTCACATTCAGGTTCCTGGAAGACAAACGTGAGGTAAAAATAAACCCACATGTTTTAGTCTGGAACAGAGGCTAGTCCCAACAACGCATGTTGTAGGTGACTTAACTCAAAGCCACTTGCAGAGACTTGGATTAAATAAGCCAAAGCTGTATCTTATTCTGGATTAAACTAACCCAGTAACAAGAAGGATGATTAGAGCTCATCTAGGACTGAAGGCCTATTCGTGTTCTACACTAAATACGGATACAGGGCATTTCCTCCATCCTTTGTGTCATTTACATGCGTAATTTGGTCAGTTTTTGGGGGCCTTGTGGATCCGTACCATGACGGAGCAAACCAAGTAGTACCACAATGCAACAACAACACCACATAAAACTCCACCAGATCTTGGTACACCCAAAAGACAAGACTGGCTCAGACCAAAAATACAACATAATATATGAATCACATGTACGTTTTTATGGGGGAGTCATA
>JBAJHZ010000026.1:5454649-5478117 GCA_037177175.1 Melanotaenia australis | reverse complement strand
TACTTTATATAAACCATAAATTAATGATTTATTTGTGAAAAGGAAGGATTTAAAAGCATGATACGTTACCTTTAAAGCAGATAGCATTAGCCCGTTTGTTAACCTCCCCAAAATTTCATCTGCTGTTGCATTTTTTTAATCAAAATAACTGTATAACGTAAGGAACATCGTGATCATGGTTTATTTAGCCAGGCCTAATGTAGGTACAGCTAGTATATTAGTTTAAACAGGACACCGTTAACAACTTTAGCTGCTACCTTAGTGTAAACACGACACAAATACCTGATACATTGAGTATTAGAAGAATAAAACAGGATACTGTTTACAGCTATGTTTGCTAGAATAAACTAACTTTAGTTGATTTGCTATCTAAAGCCATATGTTTATCCCCTTTAAGTGTGTAAAGTATCATTTGACACATCTGGGTACACATCCACAAGCTCTCTGAAGGTACTGAAAAAAAGCATGTAAAGGACGCAGAAGACTGACTCAGAAAACTCTGTCCATATGCGTATTTAACGTATAAATGAGGCTTAAAATGGTTTCTATATTACAAACAAAATACATTTAGCCATTAAATCAACCTAAACTACATTAGCCTAATAAGATACCACTAGTCACTGTGTTTTCATAAAACATAGTTTTTGTGATTAGTGTGTGTGGAGTCTCGATGATCATGAAAATTTTGTAGTAGTGGTCGTCAGGGATGTCACAATTACTTAATTTCACAATTGATCACGGTATTAAATCCCATCATAAAGATCCCTTAATATCATCACTGTCTGTAAAAGTTTATCTGAACCATGTCGACAGATCAGCACAACGTCCACAACAAAACGAAAGTTAAACAACATCCATGTGTTGCTGCTTGTGTTGCTTTGTTTTTGTTCAGTGTTACAAACACTGTGTTAGCATTGAAAGTATGGCGGAGGAAGAGTTGTTCCCTCCAAACAAACCAATTAAGACATCATTGTTGGACTTTAGTAAAAAAGATGACTGCTCACCAGCCTGGAAAATATAACATAAAAAAATAAATGCATCGAATATGTTTCACCACCTGCAGGATAATCGGCAGTTTTTTATGCTAAAGTAAAAGTAAATGTTCAGTAGTTTGGTTAAATGACGTTAATGTTTATCTAGCGTAAGATATCATTTGAAATTTTCTAATGTACGACGGGTTGGGTTTATAGTGATGTGACGAGTCTAACAGCGTTCACTCAACATTGCGTCGTACAGACGAGAAAAACTGAAAAACGTCTTTTTAACGGATGCTTTTGCTGTTCAGATGTAACTGGCCCAGCGTCCAGAGTTCATATGTAGTATCATTTATTCTTTACACAGCAGAGGTGGTTGGTTTAAAAGTTCTTGGTTATTTTACTTTATTTCTATATTATTTTGTTATGTTGGCAAATAGATGAAAAATAAATGAAACTTAAAGACCTATGAGGAGTGTTCATGTGATTTTACACATTTATAGTGAAGTTAATGTTTGATGATTGTAAAATTGCAATTATTTTGTTGATAATAATTGTAAAGAGAAGATCTATAATTGTGACATCCCCATTTGTTGTACATGATTAACTTATTTATTTTATTTATTTATTTTTTGTCTGTTGTCCTTTTGGTAAAAACTGAAACGTACCAACGGCAGCACCGTGATGTTGAGCTTAGCATTTAAATCTTTAAAGACTAACATGATATTTTTGGTAGTTTATTCCATCTGTGTGAAGATCTTTGTCAATAATTGTGTAAAAATGATCAGGGTTACCTCAAAATGTTGTCATCAGCCGGTTATATAATAATCGTGACAGACATAGCTGTAACCGATGCAGCTGCCGCGATGCCAGAAGAGTCTATAAAAAGACCAAGTCTTGGTCCTGGAAGTGAAAACTTCTTCACACTCGTGTTTGATGATGCAGCGAGACGGGCGATTTGCTGTGATTGGTGGTTAAGTGTGAGTGCAGGTTGGGTCATATCCTCAAGACCATATGGGTCACAAGACCATTAGCTGTTAGGGGAACCTCTTGGACGAAGGTGAACCTTCTTCAAAAGCCAAAGAAGTTTATTTGTCTTCTTCAGGTTTAAGGATTACCCTGACCTGGAAAACTGCAGGCGCGTTGAGTCACACAGCCGAGCCGATCCCATCCAGCCCAACCGACTTACCGTCTGAATACCAAGCCTTCATCTGCTCCTCTTCACATGTTGTAATCGCAAGCTGAACAGCTTCATGTGAAGGCTGCGGTGACATGTGGTTAATATGAAATTAACACCTGAAGCTTTCTCACATTGAACTATGTGTGCAGAACTTATCCAGCGGGTCGGTTGTATTTTTAGTAGCTCATAGATTTTTTTAGGGGTAGAGGCACATCTCGCAAAGGGAACCAGCAGGAAATGTTTTGGTAAAGAATAAAAGGACACACGGAGACGTCTGGACACAGGGAGCCGTCTTAGCCCGAGATCGCTGGTTAATTCCGCTGAATGCCTCTTTATATCATGATTATTCAGAATTTGCTCCACATTCTTGTTATTTGAGCTCAGATTAGACAAAGACCTCACCAGCACGTTTCTGTCTTTCGTCCCCCTCATGCATGTTTTCTAACCACTTCATCCAGTGTGTGTTTGCTGCTGCAGGGCGTGTGGTGACAGTTTGTGCTGCCTCGGGCGGCGTTCCAGTTTCACTCCATTTTTTGTCCCAGCCTCGTGTCTTGCTCTAACAAACACAGACTTTACTGTATGAAGAAGAAGTCAATCATTCCTGTAGGGGA
Organism: Melanotaenia australis; assembly: GCA_037177175.1. Classification (NCBI taxonomy): domain Eukaryota; kingdom Metazoa; phylum Chordata; class Actinopteri; order Atheriniformes; family Melanotaeniidae; genus Melanotaenia; species Melanotaenia australis. The sequence continues at coordinate 5,475,352 of JBAJHZ010000026.1, read as the reverse complement.
ATTATGTTATTTGTTACACAGCGACGAATGCAAGTCGGTCTGGTTTTAGACAAATACCGTTTTCAAAGGTGGTTTCAGAGGTTTTCTTTCTCTTTGTTTGGGTTTTAGAAGAATAATTGTTTAATTTACTCAGCTGTCTGGAGAGATAGTAGTTTGGGTTATTGTGTGATTTTATTTGATTTTTTTTTAACGGAGGAGAACATGCTTCAGGTGTTTTAGAAGCAACGTCATCACCTGGTTTGTCAGGAAGAGCGGCTTTGGCTTGATGTTGATCAGACTCAGTATTTTCTGCAGCACCTGCAATAAAAAAACCTGAAGTAATTTGTAAAATACTTTTACATTATCTTGTGAGTTGAAGACAAAACAAACCAACTTACCGAGCTGCAGAGAGCCTGTGAATCTCCTCCTAAGTCTTGTAAAACCACAAGTAGTAGCTTCTGTAAAGTAAAACTAATGAACTGCTCTTAAGCTCTAAAAGGGTGAGAAAGATACCAGAAATCATGTGTTTTGGTTGGTTTCTATGAATGTTCCACATACTTATTCACATAAATGTCTTAAAATGCCAGAAATGGCCACAGTGCATGTGATGTATGTGCCATTTGTACAAGATTGGACAGTTTATATTAAGTGAAGTAAAATTATAGTCCAGCAGTTCGTATCAGCTTGCCGAAGCAGTTTTGTTTAACAGTGATGTGACAAGTGCACGTTTTTCTTCGTGTTGTAGTTTATTGAGAAGTCAGCGTTAAAGTGTGAGGATGGGTTGTACATTCGAGGACATCTCTCCCAGATCTCTGCTGTTTGCTTGGTGAGGAGCTGTGTAAAACACACCACCTTGTTACAGGTGTTTTTAGAAAGCTAACACACATCCAGCTCTTTGTTTAACAAAGCGGTTTTAGATTGGAGGAGTAGAAAATGTTTTATCAGAGTAGAAGCTGCCGCTCCAGCAGTTTTCTCTTGTTTGGTTGAGATGCTGTGAAGAGACCTGACATGTTTTTATCTCGTGTTTTCTTTTTATTCTGCTCTGTTAGAGAAAGGTTTATGGCTTTAAACATCATAGAAACGCATGTTTTACTATTTCTATACAGAAAGAACTTGTTGAATTTGTTGTTTCAGGCCAGATTTTTTTTTTTAAGCAGCCTGGATCTGGTCATAGTTTCCAGATTTTTTTGTGTGGTATAGATCACACGTGTTATCTAAAACGTGCAGCCATGGAGCTGTCTGGCTGTTAGCGGCTAAGACCGGGTCCTGCTAAGCACCTGGAGCAGGACCAGTCATTAGCCATGTTTACATGAGCAAAATCTCTTTCTGAACAGACCTGCACTGTTTACATGGACCCTGAGAAGTTTACACCCATCGTGACGTGCGTTTACAGGCACCCATGTTTAAACGGAATAAATCATTCTGATGCCGTCTTGTAAAGTGTACGAGTACGATACATTGACATCAAGCTGACGTAACGGTCTGATTGAAATTTTGAACTGAATGAGTATGATCGGATCAAAATCTTCCAACTGGTGTTTTTAAATTTTAAATTTTTACTCCGACCGAGCTTTAAATCTGAATACTGTCCATGTAAAACATGACTAGTAGCGTTCAGGCCAGTTAACTGTGGCTAACGGCTAGCAGCTGCTAGCATCTCTGTAACGGATGAAGTGTAGGCAGCTACACTTGGTTAAAACATCAGCATCCGGGCACTGCATCGAGCTGCTCACCTTCATGCTCTGGATCGGATTTCTGGCTCATATCCTCCTCAAACCTTTTCTTTGATAGAGATGAAACGCAGAGGTAGGGCTGGGTTAAAAAAATCTACCTCCAAAATCAGCTTCTCTTGTCGAGATGATGTCAAACTCAGATGTTTTCATTCACCGGTGTGGGTTACATTCACCTGTAAATTATTCTGGAGAGTATTACTGCTCACATTAGCAGCTAATCCTATGACTGCGGGTGCCGCCACGTTCCACAACAGGAAGTGATGTCACCAAAAACAGTAAATCCGACATGGTCATTTAAAGCCACATTTCCTCTAGAACAGGTTTACACTTCGTCCTTTCATCAAACAGTAAACTGTCTGATGCTGTTTTTCTGGTTTACATGACGGCATGTCACAGCTGCTCTGTGTGCCCACGGCTGTGAGCACACACACCGACACGTGCACACGTTGGAAAACACAACAACCGCCTGAAAGTGAGACAAAAATATGAGAGTTTTCTAGATTGTCTCAGGCAGGTGGAGACGGAAACATCTTGGTCCAGGGAGGAGCAGAAGGAATATTTTTCTCCTGCTCCGTGTTACGCCCATTAGCATCAAGGTCGTCATGGAAACACACACAGCTGAACAAGCTGAATCATTCTAGGGATTTCTGAGTTGTATTACGGCTTCACATGGATCCAGTATTCTTCGTAGGTTTTATTAACATCAGCACGTTATCTGAGATCTGAACTTTAAGAATATTTAGAGCGACTCCGCTGAATGAAACGCTTTCACCAGGACATTTAGAAAGTTTACCTTTTTAATTTGAGTGTTTTCTTTTGTTTTGTTTTGTTTTTTCCCCCCTTCTGGCTGTGAATCACTGTGTTCTGACGGTATTTCAGAAATGAATGTAGATGTGTCAGATCCGGTAATTACAGTAATCTGATTACCCAGATAACAGAATTTGATTGTCAGGTAAATATACTCAGTGTTTTATAAAGATAGTTATCTGAGAATGTCTTTATTTTCAAGGAAAACAGGTGTTGTTACACAATTAGCTGTAAAATTAACTGATATTTAATCTGATTTAATAGAAATTTAATCGAAATAGGCTGTTGTGAATTGAATCAAATCGATTCAGGAACGATATCCAGCTTTACCCAGAGGATAAAGTTGCCTCACTTTCTGAAATAAATACAACCTGTTGGGAGTTCTGATGTCTGCAGAGATATTTAGAAATCACAATCAGATTTCTATCACATAATGTTGCAGAACATCATCAGACGGGGATTCAGACATGTTCAGTTACTGGAAATCAGCGCAGGTGTGAAAAGGGCCGTTTGTCAGGTGCAAACAGCACGAGGTAAAGATGCTTTTAGGCTCTTGATGTTTTCATCCTTCTTAATAATTTGTTGTCGGAGTTTGTTTTCATTGCAGTTGTTGCTTTCTGGATTTGCTAATGCTGCTCATGTCTGTATATGGTTGCTGTAAATGATGTGAGTTCCATCGAGCTGTAAGCAGCTCATCACTGTCCATCTTCATTCTCATAGATTATTGTAGACAGCTGGAGGCTCAACAGGGAGAGATTTAAAGATTTAGACCTTCAAACTGCACTTTTTGAGCTGGAACAGAGGATTATTGTTCAGGTGTTTAGACATGAAGACAGACAGGAGATTGACTTCAGCAGAGCTCACTAGAATTTGCTCTGAATGTGACTAAATGTCCCAACATATACATCCCACATGCATATACACTCCCGATGGCTCTGATTATTTTCCATCTGCCTGTTGGGCCTGTCGGTGTTGAGACAGTGTGAGTGATTCATCTACAGAGGCCTGTGAGGGCCAGAAATAAAACATCAGCACATTGCAGGGATGAACGCTGTCGTTTCCAGGTCACTTTCTGACCCGTGTCTGCTGTTTTTTAACCCATCGCTGCTGCTGGTCTGCGACCCGCCGAGCATCACCGCGCTGGATGTGTGCGGTCACGTTGCTGCAGATCCCCCCTCTCGTCCTGCCGAGCAGCATGTCTGGCGTGCTCGCCGGCACTCTGGCATTTCCAGCTCGGTGTCAAGTTCACGTTCAGCATGTCGCTGTTCCACTCTGGTAGCATGCACAGGATACAGTATGTGCTTTCCAGTATAGATCCCAGTTACATTATCAGTATGTGCTGCAGGGGTGAAGTCGTGCTTTGTAGTGCACTGCAGAGCAGGCGGTCCTGAGGGGCTGATACAGCTCCAAGAGGCCAACAGGAAAACTCGTGGACATTTAGAAGAAGAGGCCGAACTGTGCTTTATGTTTCAGGCTGAGTTTAATTGGCTTTTAGCTTCCTTTTCTCTTACGTTGTGTTTTAACTAGAAATGCAGAGCCACAGTGTTGAGTCTTAATCCAGCCCTCATTACTACATGTTTTAAACCCCAGAACAGTCTGACTTTGTTGTAATCTTTTCAAGTCATCTTAATCAATAATTCTCCAACTTTCTGAAGGTTTTTCAAAGTTTTTCTATCTCATTTTCTACTTTTTTACTTGTTTTCAGTCCAGTCCTTGTACCAGAAAATTTTTAGATGAACAACAAACAACTTAACAAAGAACCAGCTTAAAACTGAATCTTTAGGCTCTCTGGTGCCAGCAGCCTGTCATAAAGTCACATCATTTGTTCCCATTTCTTTAGGAAACAGACAGTGACAGAAAACAGCATTTTAACATCAACAAGGTGATTCCCAAAGAGCTGTTAGCTGGAAAGTTGGCATATCTCATCATGGAGGCAGAAACTGGACACGTGGATGACAAAAGAAGAAGAGTCAGGACTAAAAATCTACCTACAGCAGATGAACAGGATCCCAAAATCCTTGGAACAAATCCAGAAAAGACCCAGGACCCGAGAGATGTATCTGGACCTTCAGTTGGTCCATCTACTGTTGGCCCGACGCCTCATTAGAAATGGTCTCCATGGAAACGTGGCTGTCAAGAAGCCGTTCTTAAGGAAGGGAAACGGGGAGAAAAGTCACATGACACAAGAACTGGACTGGAGATCAGTGGACACAGGTCTGATGGCTGCACCTACTCCCTGTTTTCCTGACAATAAGGAAATGAGGAATGGCTGAACACCTTTGAACAGTGCTGCATGTGACTTGAATGAGCCACGTTTTCAGACTGAAATATGACTTTACACATCTTTCCATGAGCTGTGATTTCAGGGCGTTTCATGTGATGATTGGACCAAAAAATGAAATGTGTAGGCTGTGTGTTATCAGAGAGATCCTCCACTCTTTACCTTCAACATTTCATCCACCTTTGTGTTGTTTTCAGGCTGTTTGTGTGCAGACTGAGCAACGTTCAGTCAGTGAATTTGCCTTTTGTAACTCAAAAATCCCAAATAAATGATAAAAATGTCAAATGTTTTTATCCAGTTGATCTGATTCTTCCTCCAGTAAATCGAGCTGAGGCGGAGGTACAGCATGTGATCGCTGCATTTTATTTTTGGTTAGTTAACAAAGTAACACAAAAACTACCCAGCTGAATTAGATTAAGGTGGGATAGTCGGAGCATGACGAAAAGGAAGCGCCCATTACATTTTGCTGCAGGTCAGGATTGAGTTAGTTAACATTGTTAAATATAGCCTTACACCTGTTTGGAGATGGTTAGTCTGGTAATGTTAAAGCGGCTCCTGTTGTCTTTTGTCACACCAACAAAATCCATCTGAGGAGCTAAAAACACATTTCTGTAACATGAAGTGAGTTTAAAAGTCTTTAATGTGTTTCATAGTGGTTGTCTTCTTGTTTTCTCTCTCTGTTAAATTTGATTTGATTGTGATGGTCCTGTATCTTTCTGTCATGCAGATACTTGAAGAAGCCTCTGACTGAACACAGTTGTGTATTCATTCTATTATATTTAGCAGCTTTTTCAGCATCGTTATCTGGACAATATTCCCCAGAACAGAAGAAGCATTGGATCTTTTTTTTTTCCAACAGTTCGATGTTCCATGTGGAGATCTTTTTCTTTACCGCAAAGTCCAAGTTGAAAAGACCTGAAATTCCTTTTAGTTTTAAGTAGAGCTGGGCGATTAGTCAATAAAATCGAAAAATGGAATTTTCCATTTTTGGAGATTTATTTTTATGAAAATCTGGATTTTTTTCCATAGTTAGCAGCAGACTTTGCCCTCCCTCCACACCAGAACGGTGTTTGTCTGACAGGTTTTCAGTGAAGTGAACCTTCAGTCTGCTCTGTATGACATGCAGAAGTCAACTTTAGCCCACAAACTCACGTTAAGAGACAACCTTCATCAGGGGAATTATTCCTGCAGTGGATCCTGTATGATAAGGATCCAGATGGAAAGAGATCACGGAGGCGTTGTGTTGCATATTTCTATGTCAGATATGAAGTCGTTTATTTGGTGGAAAAGTTATGACATTATATGCTTCAGTTTTGCTGGCATTCATTTAAATAAATAAATAAATGTTTTTTAATAACTTTATGTTTTGTAAAAGAAAAGAAAAAAAAATCGATTAAAATCGGATTTGGTTATAAAAGATCGGAGATTTTATTTTTTAGCCATATCGCCCAGCCCTAGTTTTAAGCTAACTTTGTTGTCTCGATCTGCTCATACAGTCTTAAAGCAGCATATCTGAGAGTCTGGGATACGTCGCAGTTAAACACATAACACTGCTTTCTCTGCATTCCTTCCGTGTCCTTGTTAGCGCTTTGAGCTTGTCCACTTAGTTTGCTAATGACGTCACGTTTCCCATCCGAGCGGATGGAAGAAACAGTTTGAATTTCCTCCTTTTTTCTTTCTGTCTTGCTCCTATCCTGCATCATCCTTGTTTTCATTTCATTCATTTATTTGGTCTTGGAGAGCTTAATCATTACGATCGGACCTGCTACAATCACTGCCACTCAGTGGTGCCTTTTAGAGAATATTAGAACATGATTGTGAGGATTTGTCTTCCAGCAGAGGCAGTTTGCTTGGACTTGGTCATGTAGATGTTTGGCAGCATGAGACCTCCAGCGTGGCTCATCTCTTTCTATCTGAGTCGTTCTCATTAACGAGATTAGAGCAAGCATTCAGATTAGCGGCAGAGAGCAGCAGCTGAGACCATCTGTCTGCTCCTGGCAGCCGGACGGTGGCCTGTGAGGGTCCTGACCACCAGTTTCAATGTCAGAAAACGTCAGTTACTGATCTGGAAAGCATTTTTCCTCTATGGTTATTATAATGTTTGTGTTGTATTGAGCACACGAGGAAATGAGCTTCACATCAGTTACCTTTAACCTTCCTTCCTTCTTCATTTCATTACCGTCTGCTTTTGATTCAGCGGAGCGTGTGAATAATAAAGAGAGAGAAAAAACATCTTGATATGTTGTTTCTAGCCAGAGCCAGAATAATCAAAGGACTAATCGGCTGCTGGTAATTGATTGTTCCTTCTGGTCATTATATCAGTTTTGTTGATGCTGTAAAAGAATATGTCACTTTGAACTCTGGGAGATTTAAGACCCACTAAGCAAGGAAACAATCAGCTGATTAATCAATAATGAAGGTAATGATTAGCTGGGACTTTGTCTTCGAAGAAGCTGCAACCTCAGAATATTGATGAAATAACAAACTGATCGGTGCAGATTTGGTGTAAATGCTTCAAAATTGAAATAATTAAGTTCTTTGCTGTAAATATATCAGTGGTTTTAGATTCTTAAATGTTCTTTCTGTTGTTTTAAAACTACTTTTTCTGCTTGAAATAATTCAGAAGCGGCTGTAGACTTTTTTTGCAGCCATGTGGAGATGGAACAAAATATCAAACACCTTTCGAACGTTTAAGTTGGATTTATAGCCAGATGTCAGATTGTTGGACGGTCACACACCTTTCTCAGGTATCTGTGGCTTCCTGGTCGGCTGTGTGATGTTAAAAGGAGCGGGGTGTTGGACGTTTTTGTCCAGCTCTCGGTTTTCACTTTTAACCAGAGTAAATTTATAAACAAAAAGAGATTTTTAGTCGTTTGCTGGCTGCTGAACTCTGGGTGGTTCAGATTTCCTGCTTCGAGTCGGCCTGAAGCCGATGAAGGAGCAGATAAGAACGTTGGAGGGAAAGTTGGTCAAAGTCCATCACTATCAGCTGCTGCTGGACTCTCAGCTCCGGTCTGAATCATCCACTGTGACCTTTGACCCGTGAGTGTGGGACCTCTGTGCTGGAGGAGCGAGTGGCTGTCGTGTGTCGGGGATTATAGGTCTATATTAAACCCTTCATCTTCCTCAGACCGAGTCAATCTGCCGGACTGGACCAGATCCTGTCTGGTACAATCTGTCCAAACAGTGGCTTTCTGACTGGTCTACTCATTTCAGCTGATTTATTTATGATGAGCTCAAACACTCCCCGGCTGGATGTGGCGTTTACTCCGTGCGGCATCTTTTCACTGCTGTGTTTTAGGGCTGCTCGATTTTGGGAAAAATCATAATCACGATTATTTTGATTGACATTGAGATCTCGATTATTTAACACGATTAGAGAAAGAGAGAGAGAGAGTGTGTGTGTGTCTGTGTTGTAATACAGACTAGTTTCTTTCCTCCAGGTTAGAGGAATTGTTAGTCTCAGACCAGCAACTATGTTCTGCCCGGTGTGATCCGGAAAAAAATGAGTCTGAAAACATTTTGTTTTCACGTTGAAATCCGCGTCAATAAAATGTTACACGACATTTCTATACGGCTCTACGGTGCGGCTTGATCACAGTGGTGGCGAAACATTGGATTGTAGCCACGTTCTTCACACCGCCCTCATTATCCAAGGCAGGAGAGACTCACCACTAACATGGAGACGAGATGATGCCGTTTGTTCAAAGTGTTGATGAGTTTCTTAAAACCCGGGTTGTTCACTGTTTTAACTGAGGACAAAGTTCTGTTTGTTTATAACGTTTGTCTCTCAGTGTCTCTGGGTGGATTATTTAGTCGCGACTCACAAAAATTTAACATTTTTTATTTTCTTGTGTCACTTCGCCGTCGTGTGCAGCAGTGGGAGGAGTCTGCTGCAGTGGGAGGCAGTGGGAGGAGTCTGCAGCAGTGGGAGGAGTCTGCAGCAGTGGGAGGAGTCTGCAGCAGTGGGAGGGAGTGGGAGGAGTCTGCAGCAGTGGGAGGCAGTGGGAGGAGTCTGCAGCAGTGGGAGGAGTCTGCAGCAGTGGGAGGAGTCTGCGGCAGAGTGCTACAATGCCAGCTGTGCTCGATTTGCAACTGAAAACAACACGAGGAAACTGAGGAAGAGCAAATAATCAAATCCGTTTATTTTTATGATTGTTGAAAACCCAGATCGTAACTGTGATTAAAATTCGATTAATCGCCCAGTCCTACTGTGTTTGTGTCGTAGTGAACAGACTGTCAGCGTTTCTAACTGCTGCTGGTTAAAAAAATCAGTTTAAAAACCGGGAAACGTCAAACTTCATCACCAGAAAATCTTTCTGCAACTCTTCAGATGCTTCTGATGCTTCAGGACTTTTTTCTTTGATAAATGTTCATCTACTGATGGAATGATGCTTTGCTGTATTGTTAATATAAAACACAACAATGGTTTTGATTGTTTTTACAAAACCTGTGTAAAGCCCCACATCTAGCTTAAAACAGGGTTTTACTTATTGTCAGCTAAATCAGCCTAAATCAGATAATAAAGAAAATAATTGGTTTAATCTTTGTTTACATTCAAGATTAACCAAAATATTTCATTTTATTTTTATTATAAAGAGGTAAACAAAACACTGTATATAAAGTTTCTCTAAAATCTTTAAATTTTTTTGTTGTTTGTTGTCGGATCATAAAACAAGTCTGAAATTGAAAAGCGATTGGCTGAAACAGTTAACATGTGGTCATTTTTAAAGCACTTCAGGGCTGCTGCTGTGCTCAGATGAAATCTTGATTGATTTTATTTTATTTTTTAAATTAATGCAGCTTTGTCTGACATAACCATCATACACATGCTAAGAACAGCACGTGTGCTGTGATGAGGAGGGCATTCACGTGTGTGCCGATAGCAGAGAAAAAGTTAGAAGCGACCGACTGGTTTGTCTTGCTGCCTGCAGCAGCTGCTGCTTGTGTTTGCTGAGCAGGTGTTACAGCTCTGGTAACTTTTGCCCTAAAATCTTTTAGATTTTTCACTCAAAGCAGATGAAAGCAGCTGAATGTAAAGTCGGCAGCCAGGCGAACAACATGATTGTGCAGCTGTTTGTGAGTGATTCATTTAAAAGGGGGAAAATCATTTTAGTAATTGGTATTAGTTTGTTTTAAATCACAATTATCAAACAGAATAATCCATTAACTTGAGAATGTGCTTGTTAACTGAATGTTCAGACTGGTGTTACGCTTTAACGTGCTGGATAACGGGGGATTTTGTCTCAGAGCTGGGTGTACATCCTTTACTAATAATTGTGTTGCTTCGGTAGGAGTAGAGTAGTGACTATGACTTGGTCATAGGCAACTTGGTGAGCAGATTTAAGATGGGTTGATTCCACATTTTAATAAATTCTTTGTGCTGCCTTGTGGTTATTTTGCCATTATTCAAATACAACTCCATCCCCAGCTGATGTTTGGTGTTGGCTATCACCATGTTAGCACTGTCATGTAAGAAGGTTCTTACTTTTCCTTTAAGTCCTCATCGATCAGTAGCCATGGAAAGTTTTTCTGCAGCGTGCGCATCTGTCTGGTATGCAGAATAGCTCTGTATATTTTCCAGATGAGTATGTAATGACATGACCGTTACAGTAGACACTGTAAGCTCTTTCCACGAATCTGTGGTGACAACATTCGCTGCGTGTTCGGCTCACCTGCCCATCAGTGTTGATGGGACTGTAAAATCAGACTTAACAAATCCATCAAATGCAGAAAACCTTCATCCGAACTGAAGGGAAGCATCATCTTTAGCTATTATCTTTGAGGTCCACTATTTGCTCTTCACATCTAACATCAAACTTATTTCATCTGGGGACAAAAGCCTCGTTTCCACCAAGAAATTTGGTTTGGCACAGAATGCATTTTTACATTTCAACAGGAAAAGACTGGGACCTGCCAAAATATCAGGTCTGAGCCGGCCTACTTTATTGGGATCCTTCTGTTGGCGTCCAAATCTTACAAATTCGACTAAAGGGTGGAGCTTGACACAGTGCAGTCCATTGATTGGTCTAAAGAATCATCACTTCCTGTGTAACTCTTCCAAGAGAAGGAAGCAGGAACAGCTCCGTGTTTAAATATATGGTGGATTTTTTTGTTGTTTTAAAGTCAGAAGACAAGAAGAAGGAAAGACAAACAGCTGGATGTCCACTGTTCTCCATATCTGTGTCACGTTCTTCTTCATTAGGATTTTGAGAAAGGTATTGCACCGCTAGCACCTAGCTGACACATCTACGGCTATCCAGCTAAAGGAGCTCAACACAGAACCTTTTGCCGGTTCTTATCTTTAATTCCGCATGTTTTGTCCTCCATTAGCATCAAATCTCACAGCAGATACTTTGTAGCAGAGCCTTTTATAGCCGTTGGTAAACAGCTTGGTAAGCTAACACCCCATTTCCACCCAGGGATCCTGTTCAGGATGGAACAGTTTAGTCCGGGTCTGTAAATCCTGATCTGTGGTGACCTTTTATCGGGTAGGGAAGTATTAGCTGGATCCTGAGAGATGCGTCAACACAGTAATAACGTAACGACCTAGCAGCGCAACGCCTTCCTAGAATTATAACAAATAAGAAAATTTAAACATGGAGCTGTTCCTACTTTGTTCTTATTGCTGAGTCACACAGGAAGTGACAATTGTTCTGACCAATCAGCAGATTTCTGTGTGTCAAGCGCCACCTTTTAGGGTCAGATCAGTAAGATTGGGACCCCAGCAGAAGGATCCTAAAAAAGTTGAGTTTGGATTTTCTTGCACCGTTTCCAGTTTTTTTTTTTGTTTGTTTTGTTTTTTCTTTCTTGTGGAAAAAAAGTGTCCCAACTTGGACCCATTGGTGTAAAAGGGGCCTAACAGCAACTTGTGGTGATGGGTCATGGTGCCTTCACATCACACCCGATGCTGGTTAAAACAAGACAATCACATATTGAGACAGTATTTGATTTCTTACAATTGCTGTTTCTTACCACCTAAAGACCACTTTTCTACATTTTCTGAGAGCTAATACCTTCCTGAACAACTCCATAAGTGAGCCACTACTGTTTCCTCTCAACATCAGCAACAGCATTACAATCAAGACAAGCTAGATAAACAACATAGGTCTGCATTATGATAATTCTTTTTATTGATTATTCTGCTTTCATTAGCGTGGGTGGTCAAAATCGTCATTAAAACTGAAATTCGAAACTAAAATTGCTTGGCTCTTATTTATCCAACCCAGAGTACCTGCTGCTTCTATCTGGTCTCCCTTGTTTAATTTACTTATTATATTATCTGACGCTGAATTATTTGTATGATCCAGGTCTGAAACGTTTATTTTTATTCAGTTAATCCTCCGATTTTTATCCCAATTCCAAATTGAATTCCATTTCCTTTAACCGTTTTACTAATCAGTGCATTTCCGTTTGTTTGAACATCATGAGATGACTCTGTAAGCCATCGTACTGCATGCGTGTATCAGAGTGAACATGTGAAACACAGCTGCATCGTTTTTAAACACATCTAATCTAAAACTGATGGACTTCCTCTCACTGAGAGCTCAGTCTTCTCTTCTCAGGCCACTTTTAGATATTTCAGGAGAGTTTATTTGTTTATTGAGTTTAGTTTGCTGCAAAGCTTCTTAGTGGTTTACATAATAAAAAGGAGGATGGAGTAAAACTTTAAGATTGATGAGCACGTAGTTTGCGTTTTGTAATACATGATGGTCTGGAAGTAGCATCTTGTGAGGTTTGGTTTGATGAGTGGAGTTGTCAGTTAATGGCTTACATTGGTTTATCCCGTTTCACAGGAGAGTTTAAGGCTTTAAATTTAAACTCGGATAAAATTTATGCAAATTTATTAATAATGAAAGATTTAAACAAAGAAAGGATAAGTCGTTGCATGTTAAGATAAAGTTTGAGTGTTGTTCACTCCTTCAATTTCAGCCTGTTACGTTTCCATGGTTTTTTATGTATCTCAGTTTGCATTAAGAATTTCAACAATAAAAGTAATAAATTGAAATTTCCCAACCAGTTAAATGTGAAAGACTTGTTTCCAAGTATCATCTAACTGTGAAACTTTTTGTTTTTTCATTGGGAATTCTGTAGATTTCAGAATTGGATTGGATAGATTTCCAGTAAAGCTGGGAATTTTTTGAAAACGCAATAAAAAAAAAGACACAGATCCAAAGAAACTGTATTTAGAAAATGGAAACAAATATAGAATTTTATGCAGAGACACCCTGAAAAATAATTGTTAAAGTCAAGCACAGAATTAAAACAATTAGAAAATAAAATGATTAAATCAGCAGGTTAATTAGTGACAGTGAGGGTGCCAGTTATGGGTATAAAAGCAGCATCCACCAGATTCTTTGGTTACAGTCACACAGTAAGGCTTAATGCTCAATTAAAACCTTTTGCTTTGATCCACTTTTTTTTGCATGCACAGAGGAAAACATAACATGACATGCAGTTCATTGTGTTAATGGAGGTAAATATGGATGTTACACATGTCAATTTCTAAAATGTTGTGCAAACGGAGCTGACAAATTTCAGTCCATTGTGATGTCCATATGATGCAAACACATCAGTGGGAAATCCATTGTTAATACTTATTTAGGACCAAATATGAAAATGTTCTTTCATGGGCCTTTAAAGTTGGTAAATCATTGTTCTCTTACATTGTCTTCACACCTGTTTAGAGTTGTCTTAGATTTTTTTTTAACTAAAGAAGGGGAAAGAAAAGAGTAAAACACTTTCTGATGTTTATCAACAAAAATTAGAAATCACTGACAAAAACGTTGAAAAGATCTAACTGAGATTTCTGTTCCAGGCAAATCGGGCGAGCCGGTCTACTCTCCGAGTCACAACGGCTCTCAGACGACATCGCCCGTCACCCTGCCGCCACTCCGCAACAACAACCACAATCCTCTGACGGTACGAACACATGTAGCAGAGCATCATGGCTACTGTAGGAACTTTCATCTTTGATCTTTGCAGCAGGCTGTAACAGAAACTTGCAGGGTTACTCGGTTAGAGAAAACCGTCAGGTGCCTCCTTCCTCAACTACAGCACATTCTGAACTTTCCTAGAACATCTTAACCTGACATCTAAGCTCTAAGTAAAGGCAACCGGACCCACTTTGGTTTCTTGAAGATGTCTGAGCTCACATGTGAGAGGCTTTTTCATCTCCGACGGACTGCTGTGAGTTCCAGGCATTTAACCTCTTGTGGTGTCTGGAAGGGGGGGTTGTAAATGCCTGAGACTCCACACCAGTCAATTAGAACCGAAGGGTTTCATAATATCTTAAGGAAACCCAATTACTTTGTTTATCACCAGGACCAACTGCAGCTGGATGATGGAGAAGCATAACAGAAGAGCTTCTTGGCTCAGCTGTTTTTTATTTTTTTTTTATTTTTGAAGAGTAAAAGTCTGCAGAATCTTTTGGTTTTAGGTGCTTTAGATGATGATTAACAAGTTACTTGTTAAATGAGTAGTTTGTTTTCTGCAGATTGTATTTAAATAGGGAGCACAGAATAGTCATCGTGTGTCTGGGGTTCTTTTTGTTTTGTCAGCAGACAAACCGCTGATTGGATTCATGAGAATCAGTAAACAGATTATCAGGGAACGTCCTGATCAGATCTGCTTGTTACGGCAGCTGTAAGCTTCATGCACTTTTTTATTTCCTCCTCAATTTGCTGTTTGCTGTCGGTTTCCCGTCATATCTACAGTCGGGTTTCACCTTTCCTTGTTTTATCGATCAGTACGGAACAGTCAGCTGTGGTTAGCATGTTAGCCTGCTGCTAACTCTGTGAATCCTGAGCAGCAGCTTTGTGGAGCGTTCAGCTGTAGCCACGAGGCTAATAATAACCTCCTGCTCCGAGATGCTTTAAACAGCTGATTGGTTTATAGGCTGCCATGAAGGGCACACACACAGGAACAATGGTGTAAAAGGACTGGTGCAGCATGGTTTTTCTCCACTACAGTGAGTGGTTTGATAGTTGCAGGTTTCTTATTGCAGAAAACAAACACAAGCAACAAACATCAAAGATTTTAAATGTCTGAATCAAAATTTCTAGAAGTTTTCATTAGTTTTTGTTGTTTTATTGGTTGAAAACTGCTTTGCAAATGTGAAGTAACTCATTCTTTCATTCATTATGTATGTGTATTTGCTAAGATAGAGGTGGAGTTTAAGCGTGATTTGACCAATAAACTGGACAACTTCCTTCATCCCAGTGTACATTAACAGGAAGGGATTGGTTTATCGACTGGGTTTCTTCCTGTTGTCTGATGAACAATTAAGCTACCGGAGAAATGGACTTTACTGCCCTGCACATTTCCTACAAACTGAACACTGGAGCCACGACTGAGAAGCACTCCATCAGACTCTATCTATGGTTCTGGTCTTATTCAAAGGCTGACAACTCGTGCTGGGTGGGTTCATCCAGAAACTGTTTTTTACTTTTGCTGGGAATGTGGTGCAGCTGGAATTTGTTGGAAGGGGGACCTTTTTCACTGCTGCACCACTACACATGGAGCTGAGCAGCTGTGTTATTGGTTCCAGTTATAGAGGAGCAATGTTTGCTGAAAACACTCACCTGAGACAGTGGGGGGCTGTAAAAAATAGTCCACGTTCAGCTAGAAATGTCAGTTATTCATTTTCGACTTTGTCAAAAAAAAAAAAAAAATTGTAATTATCATGATTTTTATGCAGGAATTAAGTTATGTGTAAAATCACATAAACACTCCTTATATGTCTTTAAGTTTGATTTATTTTTATCTTTTGATGCCAAGATTACAAAATATTGAAACAGGAAAGTAACTGAGACTAAACCCTCTCCTGTGTAAAAGAATAATTAAAGCCTACATGCATTTAGTGGTCTCTCTCTATAACATGGTTCACCTTTCGCAGCCTCTCTGATTTTTTGTGCAATTTTGCATGCTTCTTTTTGTTTGTTTTTTGTTTTTGTTTTTTACAGCGTCCTGTTCTGCGTCCTGCGATTTCATTTTGTAATACTGGACTTACTTCTTTTACAAAGTTTTGAACTTTGAGGGTGTTTCAACAAGAAAGAAAAGTGTGAAAATGTCAATGCTTGTCTGAGAACAGCGTATAAAGTGTGTAGTGAGGGGTTTTACAGCCTTATACCATCTATAATAATTGTAAAAAATGAAGCTGACTACTTCGGCAATTTCGCTTTGCATGTTATTTTTAGAACGTAACTCCCGTGATTAACGAGGGACCTCTCTACATGCATTTATCTTTACTTTAGCATGAAACGCTGCTGTTTACCTGCAGATGGTGAAACATATTTAGTGTCTTTCCTCCTTTTTCTTTTCTCTGGAACCGGCAGGTAAGCCAACCTCCATAATCAAACCTCGGTATGTTTTTTTTATCTATAACCAAATAAAGAGGACTTAATCAGTTTGTTTGGAGGGGATAACTCTTCTTCTTCTTCTTCTGCCGTACTGTCCCACTTTATTTTAAATAATTGATGGCAGCAGATCATTTTACTGATCATGTCCAGGTGTTTTCAGGTGTGGGGGGAGTTGTTGCTTCTTTTGCTCTTAAGTCACTGTAACCAATGACAACACAAACACACGCACACAAAACCGACCACAGAGTGTGTGTGTGTGTATTTCATCCAGTTCTCATCTTGCGTGTTAAACCAAGGCCACAGCAACATGTTGCCGTGTCGTTAGGGGCAACAGCAGCTCTTTGAACTGGGCCGCTGTGTGTGTTTATGTCACAGCAAACTGAAACCAAATGCACCTTCATGAAAGGACCCAGGTGTGCTGGTCACCACGGCAACGGGGAGTGACTCAATGATCAAGATACACTAGCAGAGAGAACGATGTTTATAAATAAAATCTGGTCATTCAACTGTCAGTATTTGAGCAAATTAACAAATTTGCATTTAATTAATTAATTATTTTTTTTTCCACTGAGCATCTTCCTGATGACACACAAACAGAAAAAGTAAAGCGTGCACGCATAGACTCAAAAATGTTAAACATAGAAATATCAGTTGCTAAAGAAAAATCCTATCACTTTAAGAGACATTCATGCTTTTCATTTTGGGGTTTACTGTCGTTGTTGTGTGGGCTAAAAATAGCTATTTTAAGCCATTTGACAAATTGGCACCATTTAAGTGGCACTTTGTACATTCCTGAGCTCAAAAATATGTGTTTCTGACAGTGACATTTATTATGTACATTCTGAAGTTTTTAATTGTATGTTTTAAAATATTTGTTCACCACCTGGAAATAAATCATCAGAATGAAGAGTGTTCAAAAATCCACATTTTTAAAAGAAGGCAAAGACACCAGAGGTTGAGTAGAATTGACAATTCTTTCTTGAGCCAGCAGTAAGAAAAACAATACATATCTCTTAAGAGGAGGTTCGTTAGCTTAGCTTCTGGTCCACTAATACACGAAGTGTCGGGACCCTTCGGTTCAGCCAAAAGACCCGCCTACCTAAAGTTGTCCTCCTCATTTATACTGATACAATGCATTGTGGCTATGTGCGTGCATGTGGTGCACATTCATGTGAATGTGTATTTTGCAAGGTGGTGCCTCCTTCTGGGGCACGTCAGAGCTGAAAGGAAAGAAGATGCTTCGCTCTGCCCTGTTATCTGTCTGCCTGTCTGTGCTGACTCCCTTCTACCTGTTCCCACAGTTTTACACAAAGGCTTTAATAATTTTTCTGAGTTACTGGGAAATTCCGCTCTGCTTGGAGTGAGTAGATAAGTAAAGGAATAGAACGATATTCACAACAACTGAATGAATGAATGTTAGTAAAATCTAAGGATAAAATGTAAATGAGTAAATGAATAATAATGTTTAAATGAGTAAATGAATAATAAATGAGTAAATAAATGAGAATGTTTATAAAAATATTTGCAACAATTCCTGGAGCTGTCTATGTCCTGCAGCATTCCTGAGCTGAGAAACTGCACTTTTACTGTCCCAGAGCATCACTTTACTGCAGCATTTTGCTTTACGGCAACTGGACACCAACACACTGGCCATTTTAAACACACACCATGGCTGATTCTTTAAGTAACACAGAAGACATTATCAGAGGAGGACGAAAAGAAAAAGAAAAAGTGACAGAGGAAGACAAGGGTCAACATTGGACTGACTTTTACTGGCTGGAGAGACCTCAGAGAAGAGAGAAAAATGTTTTAATTGTGCTAATTTTCAGGCATTTCTGAGTATCTTCTCTATGAATGGAGAAAAAGCATACAATGAAATACATAAATAATTGTATATCTTTTTTTTTAACAATTTAGCTGATAAAATTCTTTCAGCTAATAATTACAGATTTAATAAATTATTTAAGAATTTCATGTTTCTACATCCATGAATAGTAATCGCTCATTTCTTACTGTTTTCCAACAGGGAGGCTCTAAGGCCGCCATGTCGGACGCCGTCCAGCTCTCGTCGCAGTCGCAGGTCCATGTCACCCAGCTGTACGAGGACAACACCAACAAGCGTTCGGTCCTGACCTCTCAACCCAATGGCCTGGCTCCGCTCAGCTCCACCCGGCCAGGCCTGCCGCTGCCGGACCGACAAACCTCCGCGTCGGAGCCCGCCCACCACTGCCGCCAGAGCAGCGCCACCTCCAACAAATCAATGGACGGCAAGACAAAGCACACCCCCCTGACCCCTGAGCACGCCATGAAGCAGTTCATGTCCAAAATGTCCTCGTTCGAGCACCACGAGGTGTTCAGCTATCCCGAAGGTGAGTCGCGTGGATCACCGAGAACATTGTCATTGACAAACCAGTGATTTATCAGTTTTAATCTGGGCTTGTTGTTGTTACGTCTCCTCAGTGTATTTTATCGGTCCAAACGCAAAGAAGAGGTCAGGGGTTCTGGGCGGAGCCAACAACGGTGGCTATGATGATGATCAGGGATCCTACATCCATGTCCCACATGACCACATTTCATACCGCTACGAAGTCCTCAAAGTCATTGGCAAGGGCAGCTTCGGACAGGTACAACTACTCCAGCCAGAACTGCTGATGGCTTTATCCTCCTGAGACCTGAGCTTTAGTTTGATTTGAGTTAGAGATTTCTTCTAGCTATTTGGGGTTAACAGGAACCAATAAATAGAATTTTATGATTTATGATTATATATATTTTTTAAGACTATAAATATTATATATGATGTATATATAAATAGAATTTTATACTTTTAGTTTAAAAACAAAATCTGTGTTGACATGACCAGATGAAAGTTTAAAGACCCATTTGTGGTCGACCCAGAAGACTGATACGCAGACGAACAGCGTCCGTCTTCTGTGTCGATTGTTCACGTAATTTGATCCGTTTTCAAGGGGCTTAGCTATTCGCCACTTCAAAACAACTTCACAGCGACGTGTCTGAAACAGTGTCTGAAACTGACATCTGATCGCAGGAATGAACTCTGGACTTAGCACTACCCACTAGGGAAGAAATTGACTTAACAACCATGGCAACGCATAACACGCATGGCAGTATGAGGATGGCGACGGATGACAATGTTTGAAACAAACATCACTATTTACGTATGTAAAGGAGCATAAATAAGTTTTCAACAGGTTCCAGTTACACAGAATTTAGTATTATAGTGCAGAAAACCAAGTATGTGATGTCCTCGTATGAGAATGCTAGGTCTCAGGAAGCTATATTAGCTCGTGTCATGTCCAGCTGTTTGTGTTCTAACTGACCTTTTTTAACTTTTTTTATTTTCAGTTTATGGTAGATTTATGTCCCTTTGTTTTCATATTAACTCTCTGGGTAATTTTATGTATCTTTTAGTTGATGTTCTCTGTAGGGGTCTTAGGTTACAATTTTCAGTTTCTTTTAGGCTTTCTTAACATTCATAGTAATATTTTCTTGTCTTTTGTTTCCATTTTGTGGTTGGTTTAAGTCCCTTGTATTATCATATTTTATTTAATCCTACTTGTATTGGTATCTGTAACTAGTGATGGGTAGGTGAGGCCTCGTGAAGCATTGCGGCATATTACCCAAACTGTATTGATACTGTTCTGGTACTGTGTCACTGTGTTGCTCAAACATGGCACCTGCTGGATCTTAAACATCATTACAGGCAACTTAGTTGTGATACTCAACTGACACTTACCTGCATCAAGTTTATTGAATGACACCTAGTGTCATTTATAAACCACTCTGGTTGCGCCATCACCTGTCTATAAAATTGATCTACTACTTTAAAAGCATGCAGCTGTGCAGAACAGAAGCTGTGTCTGCTCTCTGATTGGACGGCTTGATTAGTCAGCATCCAATCAGATAGCAGACAGGAAGCTGTCTTCTCTAGTCTCGCACGCAGTTTTGTGCTTCACATCTGTGGACAGGATGTTTGCAAAAGAACTTCTATTATTTTCCACAAATACAAATCTTTTTACAACCAAATTCTTTTCTGCACATTCGCAAACTTGAATTTTTTGGGCAGATTTTGTTTTTCTTTTTTTTTTGCAGGATGACAAACTTCATTTACAAATAGAAATACTACTGAAAATGTGAGGTTGTCTGCAGCAACACCTTAGACATCATCAATTATGCTGCTGTTTCACATGCAGAATGAGTGTACCCGCGTCCTTCCATCCTCAGAAGTTTAAACTTACAAGACAAACCTGTCATGTCCATATTAGCATGTTTACCAGTACGTTAGTGTACATAGTATAGAGAAACAGCCTCATTGTTTTAATATTTACTCTTTTTGTAATTATTTTCTTAAAGCTTATTTGATTTTTATTTAAAATTTTTTATTGTTTGTAAAATAGTCTCTCTTTTGCTTTACAGAGGTTTACGGAAGAGTATTAGGGCCACTGGAGAAAAAAATAGAATTCTGAGAAAAAAGTCAGAATTCTGACTTTAATCTCAGAATTCTAAGAAAAAAGTCAGAATTCTG
>JBAJHZ010000026.1:5145558-5156502 GCA_037177175.1 Melanotaenia australis | reverse complement strand
GGAATGTTGTCCCATTCTGGTCTGATGCAGGATTCTAGCTGCTCTACAGTCCTGGACCTTTGTTTGCGTTTGGTCCCGAGAAGACGGTGCTGTTTCTGGACCATGTTCACATTTGGTTTCTTCTATGCATGATAGAGCTTTAACCTGCATTTGTGGATTTCAGGGTGAACTATGTTCACAGGTGGTGGTTTCTTGAAGCCTTTCTGAGTCCACGCAGTGGTTTTCAGTAGCGAATCGTGACTGGGTTTAATGTAGTTATACCTGAGGACCCCAGGATCACCAGCATCCAGTTTAGACCTACAACCTTGTCCTGTGCGCACAGCGATTCCTCCTGATTCTCTAAATCTTTTGCTGGCATTATTCACTGCAGCTGGTGTTTGTTTTTTTTCAAAATTTCAAATTTTTTTTTTTTTTTTTTTTTTTTTTACAGAATTTGTTTCATAATTTTTAGACCCTGTTTGACACAGATTAGTGAGCTTCTGTCCATCTTTCCATCTGTGAGACTCTGCCGCGCTGAAATGCTCCTGTTATACCTAGTCATGTTACTGACCTGTTAATAGAATTAGTTGTCAAATGCTCCTCCAGTTGTGTTTTATTTGTACCAATTACTTTTCCAGTCTTTTTTGCTCTTGTTCCAACTTTCTAAAGATGTGTTGCTGCCACCAGATTCACAATGAGCTCAGATTTCCATGAAATAGTCAAGCAGACATCTTCTCATTACCTTCACACTTTTGTATTAAACATATTCAGTCCTTTTATAACTCCCGCCATTGGAGGCAATCCCATCTGACCTGTAGACCGTGTTACTTTAGACCTAGGGTTCTATGTTCACATCCATTCAGTAGAGACAATAGTTGATGAGTCAGTCTTTGTATCTGTAGACTCTTCCTACTGATTCAGTCATAGGAAATAGTGTTCGGTCTTTTCAGTCTGTACAGGTGTAGATCCTGATGTACAGACTTTTCTATGAAGACAGCGGCAGATGCTGTCAACAGTGACATCAGTTTACAGTCTAAAGGAACACGAGTTGATCTTTTTGTTAGACACTATCATAGACCCTGTACATAAATATGTGATTGTAGAAAATCCTGTTATAAGAGAAAACGGTAAATCCTGTCTGTACAAACATTAGCCACTTCTCCCTTAAAGTTCTGCAGCAGCAACTTTGGTCCTAAAAAGAAAGTAATTAGGTTGTAGAGAAGGAAAATAGGAACTGATAATATAAAAAGGGCATTAAATCTAAAAAAAATCCTTTTAATTACATTTTTATTTTCAAGAGGTCAATATTCCAGTAACACTTATAGTATATAAAATAATTTTTATTAGACTTATGTGTTTTTGGTTTTGACTGGTCATCAGCCTCAAGCCAAAACATGTTGATTTATTAAAGTTGTTTCATGTGTTACATGTATTGTCAGCTGTCAGTAGAAGGACATAAAGTTTAGTTGATAGAACCTAGAGATGAATCCTCTCATGCCCCAGCAGGGGTCCAAGGTTGGGCCCTTTAAGCTCCATCTTTTTGTTCTTCATGCTTTCTTCCTTATGCGGCTCTTATTGGATTATGATTGGCTATTTCCAGGCAACAATCATGTCAGGCTCCACCCTCAGTCTTAACCATGACCCCACCCCGATGCGAAACACACTTGGTCGCCAGGCGAGTTTCCAGGAACGCAGTAATTCCAAACCACAGGTACACAGTGAACTTTGATCCGGCTCATTTATTTCATCAAGGTGCTTGAACTATCCCTACGTTGATGTTTCCACCTGTAATTTTCCCTCAGGTGACCCCTCGATCCAACACCTTGCCATCTGACCCTCAGCGCCGAGCCTTTGCTATGAGGAAGATGAGGCAGGAAGTCAATGACATCTTAAACCAGAACCCTGTAGAACTCCACAAGGTGAGCAACAGTTTCCAAGCACTGCAGTGTGTCCTGACAGATGTGTATATGTATGGAGCTAGAACAGGTACATAAGTCTTCTGACTTATAGCTCTTGTTGTACGTGTACATATGTTTTATAATTTATGTCTCCAAGTCTGAAACTAATAACAAATACAGGTACAAATCAAACCTACGTCTATGGATTAATTTCACTACAAGCACATTTTACAAGTCAGTAAATACAAAATTATTTGTTCCAAATAGCAAAATTTTTTAATTTAAATGTATTTTAGTGGACAACAGAATCAGATAATAGCCACTGAGATTAATATTGTAAACTCAAGCTCTAGTAATGTCTGGAAAAGATGCATTTAATTGCATTTCAATTCAAAACAGTAGAGAAAGAAATAGAAAATATCCCTGGCCAAAATTGAACAGACCTAAAATTAAAGTGTCATTTTAAGTACTTTAACTAGCAGCTCCAGCTGTTCTCTGATTAAGAGTCTATGACATGTTACAGTACTTCTAACTTTTTAAATGTTTCTTCACACTCTTTATTAATAGACATTAATATCTGATGATAAGCCAGGACGGGATCAGCCAGTGGCAACTGTGCACGTTTCGCTTTCAGTCCGGTCATGGAGCAGAAAATCTGCTGCAGCTGGGACTGCTGCGTAAGAACCGAGCCTATTGTGTAATTTTTTTTGGATGGAGGAGGGGCCTGAGTCAGCACCAAGCGGCAACCTCCAGTGGTAAAATGTGAAGCCTATGCAGAAGTGCAAAAAAATTGCATTTTACCCCACAGCCGCTAGGGGCTGGCTCCAAAACAGAGTCAGTCCCCATAAAATCCCACGTTAAAAAGGCCAGCTTCACAGCAGAAATAAACATGTTTAAAGCCTGGTACAAAAATCCACTTTAGGATTAATAGGTCAAGTTTACCTTCATGACAACTGTGAGGGGGATGAATTTAACTCATCCATTTGGATTTTATTTAATCTTGAATTCTGCATAATTAGGGGCGTGTCCTTTTGATTGATCGATATCCAATATCTGCAGCAAGAAGAGAGAGTGTAGCACAAGCGCAGTTTTTACCCGGCTAACAGAGCACCTTAGTTTTAGCCTGCCTACCTCCGTTAGCTGTTAGCTACGGTTAGCTCCGGGTTAGCTTGGTTAGCTATTAGCTACAGACAGCTTGGAGTTTGATGGGTGTCAACCATCCACCCCCACCTTCACAGTGCCCCTCTCAGCTCCACCTCTTTGCCCATTTTGGATTTTTCCAGGAATGATGACATGTGATGCTGCCAAGATGGCAACGGTGGGAACCGCCCATTGAGCTTCAATTCAGCCCTTCAGAAACCTATGGGTGATGTCACAGAGGCTCCGTCCATCTTTTATATACAGTCTATGGCCAGCATGCAGCACTCGTTGGGAAGAGTAAACTATACATGCTTTCACGTCAGTCTCCAAAAGTCTCCAATAACACCGGAAAAGGTCGCTGGATTTGTCGCTAGGTGCTTATTTGTAATAGAGTTACTAGAGGGGTCTGAAAACTCGCTAAATATAGCGCCAAAGGTGCTAAGTTGTTAGCCGAGCTTCGACGTCTGTACCGGTGTGTTTGGTGTACCAGTAACTCATGTACTGACAAATGTTCCGCGTTGATTGAATTTAAACTGCGAATAAATGCGTTTAATTTTTTAAAATGTTAATTTAGTTGTATTTTTATTAGGGACATTACGATTAATTACAAGTCAGTAAACATGAGCCTGAACATACAAGCAAATTTTATAGTTCAGTTTTACAAGTATAAAACATTTGTCAAACATTTTTTACGCCTCCTCAAGAACCAATCACATTTCTCTAATCTCTGACCAGTCATGACTACAGGACTGATAACATTTACCCAAACTTAACGTTGTATAGAAAAGTACTGGTACAACCGTCTGACCAGGCCAGCAGAATAATCGGGAGGTTTCTTTTAGAGATGGAAAAACACGTCTCTACTATTAGCTAATTCTGCTAAGCGTTCTTATATGTTTTACATACCCTAAAACCCACTTACCTTTAGGGAGCAACAATGGCTGCCCTGGCTTTGGCCAGCTCTGTTTGTGACTAGTTTGGGATTAGAGAAATATGAATGGTTCTTGATTTATATTTTCTGACTAACAAATAATAATCTGTTCTTGAGGATTTTATTTTTACTTGTTCTTGTTGCACTTATAAATAAAGATACAAGTTACAAAACATATATAAGACGATTTTAACAGATGTGTCTGTGTTTGCAGCTCACTTTGGAGAAGGCCACAGACTTGGAGGATTTTGGTTTCAGTGTTTCTGACGGTTTGTTGGACAGAGGCGTTTACGTAAACAACATCCGACCGGGAGGCCCCGCTGAACGGGGCGGCCTCCGTGCCTACGACCGAATACTACAGGTATTAGTGCATATCTTCTTAAAATCTTTAACATCTTGTATTCTTCCTGTTAATGTTTATTAAATGTGATTTTACATTAAATCTATCAATAATTAACAGCTAACTAATAAGTTTTCTCTTTCAGATCAACCACGTTCGGACCAGGGACTTTGATTGCTGCCTCGTCGTTCCTCTCATTGCAGAGTCTCTAAACCGCTTGGAGCTCGTCATCAGCCGAAATCCCTGCTCTTCCTCTCCCTCTCCACTGGCCAATCACAACGACAGCACCACCAACAGCCACTCCCATAAGCCAATCGGCAGTGAGCTCGGCCCATCAGAGCTCTCTATTGACCAGGGAGAAGATGGCAGTCCCATCAAGTGGAACCAACCAGGAGAGGGGTTGGGGGTTGGGCAGGTTACCAACAATTCCTTATAGCAGATAAAAATTTGATCAAACTGGATTCAACCAGTTATGACTAGACTTGACAAGAAAAGTCAGTGAGGAGCATAGTGCAACTATATTGAAAGCAAACTGGTTTATATGTGTGGAAACTGGTTCAAAGTGAAGCTCCCATGGTGCTACACACACCCTCTGGAAGACGTTTGGCCTTTGACCCTTGAACTGCAGAAGCAGCCTGAAAGCACACCACTGGACAGAAGAAACTCCTCATATTTCACCTGAACAAGTTCTGCGTACAGGTACAACTGGTCTCGCTGGAACCAGAATTCTAACTGCTGAAACCACAGCTGGAGCTGGTGGCCTAACTGGTCCAATATGTGTGGTTACTGGTCCCAGTACCCAGGAGCCATGGCTGCTGGTTCTGCTGAAGTCACAACCACGGCCTACAACTATGTTTTCTGGTCCCTCTGAAACCAGTGTGGCTGTTCTGGAACAATACTTGGTTCTAGAAGTCTAGACCTAAGGCTGGTTGTCCTACCAGACCTAGAGCTGTACCCAGTGGGCTTACAGGTCAAAGACAGTGGGTTCTGGTCTTGGTGGGACAGAACTCTTTCATCTTGTTCCACCAAAGTCAGAGCCACAGTCTTAGAACCTATGATCTTAGCTGCCCCAAGACACAGTCCTGGTTCATGGCCTCAGGGTAACAGAACCATGAGTACTAGTCCCACTGGGGCCAACGCCACAGCCACTGGTGTTAATGGTTCAAGTCATATAAGTACTGGTCTTATAAGTGGCAGAACCATGGTTTTTGTTTAATCTGATGTCTAAACCACAAATAGTCTTCATGGTTCAAGACATGGTTCCGGTCTTTTTGGTCAGGGTACTACTACTGAAATAGAAATGTGGTCAGGGGTCCAGAGCCATGGCTCCTAGGCTTCTGGTTTTAATGGTTAAAAACCACAGCAGCACAATGACTGATGGGATCTGAGTCCAGAGCCTGCTGATGGACTGAAAGGTTGCCAAGGAGACTAGGGATGCTCCAATCAGTACCCAGAGCTGATGTTCATAGGATCACTTGCACCAATGCTGATTAGCGACTAAATCCACCACTTTAATAACATCTACAAACTGGAATCACTGGTTGACAACATATTACACTGCTCTTTGCTTCAGAAAATACAGCAAGTAGAGAAGCAGCTTCATTAAGACTTTGGTATGCTTGAAACTACTGAATGGGTGCTTGATATTTTATAGTTAATGGAAATGAAAAGTCTGACATTATTTAAGAATCTGATGATCACTTTGTTTTGTTGCTGCCTGCTGATCCAAACAAAACCTAGGAGGGAATAAAAGGCAAGAAGAAAGAGGGTATGAATCTAATAATGGATGGCTCTACTGAACTAAAAGTTCTAGTTTAATCCCTTAACACCTGACCCAGTAAATAATGGAAAGGAAATTCTCTTTTTTTACCTAAAGTATTTATTCAGTCCTAAAACAAAATATGAAAAAAAAGACAAATATTTTGCGTAAATGTGCATTTTATTGCTGTGTGATGTCAGAATTGTTATAGTGCCAAAGGAATCCACCAGAGGGCAATTTTTACCATAAACTGATGCAAACATGGTATGTATCAAATATGATAAATCAGGCGTTAAGGGGTTAAACATGAGATTTAGGATGTTTGGGGTTAAGTGTGAGTCTTTAGATGGTTAGGTGTAAGTATGAGGGTGAAAATGAACTATTTCTGGAGATCAGATATCATTGATGGAAGGTAGGATACGCTAAAGCAGGGGTGCCCAAGTTCGGTCCTCGAGATCTACCATCCTGCAACTTTTAGATGCAACCCTTCTCCAACACGCTTGNNN
Organism: Melanotaenia australis; assembly: GCA_037177175.1. NCBI lineage: Eukaryota > Metazoa > Chordata > Actinopteri > Atheriniformes > Melanotaeniidae > Melanotaenia > Melanotaenia australis. The sequence goes on along the minus strand of JBAJHZ010000026.1, from coordinate 5,149,949 downwards.
NAGATGTCATCTGCATGTCATTCAGCTCTGCAGAGGCCTGGTAACGAGCCAGTCATTTGATTCAGGTGTGTTGGGGAAAGGTTGCATCTAAAAGTTGCAGGATGGTAGATTTCAAGAACCGGACTTGGGCACCTCTGCGCTAAAGGATGGTTTTGACAAAGAAAAGAGAAGTTGCAACTGCTAAGTAATAAATAAACCGGATGATTGATAAGATCCAAAAAATATCTCAGTAGCTCCCCTGGCAGCATGATATTGAATAAAAGAGTCCCTGATTGTGGGATTGTACTCTGAGAAGTGAATGAGACTTTCAGATGTGATATATATGGTCATTAGTACACATTTTTCTTTTATTCCTTGTTCAAATCAGCTGATACTAAGTGGAGCATCCCTAACAAAACAGACAAAGACAGAAAGATTACCATTAAGATTTTAATTTTGTGCCATAAATGAGCTGCGGAATGGAAGATAAATGATGACGATGATGATGATGATGATGATACTGAGCAGTTCAATAAGAATCTTTTTCTACTGTTTACACCTGTTGGACTGGCCACACTGTGTATGTATGTGTGTGTGTTCGTGTGCGTTTTATGTATGTATGTTATGTGTGTGCATTACACACAAGGCCAGTTAAGCCCCACCCGCCTCAATTCCCCATCTCGGCTCTTCCTTGCCTTCTCTACTTCCCTTGACCAATAGACAGCCAGGATGAAAGACGATTGCAGTTCTGAGAGCTTCAGCTGATTGGCTGGAACCAATCAGAAAACAAACATTTCCCTGCTTGTCTGCGATTGGTTTGTTTATGTGTTGAGGAGAACCAATCAACTCCCAGAAAAGAGGCCAAGCATGTCCCCACCCAGACTCCCTATGTCCCCACCCCCCAGCTCCAGTAACAGTGATCTATTATACTACTCAATAGGTGTGTTTTTGATTGACTGTTGTCAGTTCTCTCTGTTTGTTTGTTTCCATGGCGACTAAACCTAAAAAGATGTACAATAGATTTAAAAGAAAACGGTTCCTGTCGCTGCTCTCATAAACCATGAAATCCCAAAAACCTTCACCTCATGACCACGAAAACAACGTTACACAAGAAAAAAATTGGGAAACCTGTGACAGTAGATAACTTGTCTGTTTGTTTGTGTGTTTGCACATGTGCGTGAATGAATGTGGGTGTTTACTTTGGATGTCAACATCTTCCTGCTCTCACCTCAGTCTGAACTCACTATTTACTCTGGCCAATCAGGACCCTCCTTTGGCACCGAACCCTACCTGAGCTGAACAATCCAGTGTCTGCTCCCCAGCAAGGTCCATGCTGTGGATTAGGAGAGCTGGGATTGGTTGTTGATGACTGTAATGTTTTGGAATTTAAGCACATTGCCACCATGTAGTTAGCAAGTGGCTAGCAAACATTGAGCACAGGGTTAGCACCGCCATAATGTGTGGCTAAATACACAGCACAAAGCTAATCAGAAATACTTCTACCAACTAATAATAAAATAGATTTACTGTCTGGTAAACAAGTGTTTGATTAGCACATAATACATAATAATTAAAGCTATTATGTGGTTAGCACACAGCTAACACAAGGCTAACATCTAGCTAACATACCCTTGTATTAGCACAGCCAAAGCATAGTTAGCACAGACCTTTCACAAGGCTAAAACAGGGCTAATCTGTTAAGTGAAGCTGTTACTATGCAGGTAATGTTAACACTTGGCTATCACAGTAATAAATTAGCATGTGGCTTATACAGAAAGGATAGGGTATTCCGTTGGCACTCAGAATTTGTAGTTTTGTAGTTTCCAACAGGTAAATACTGGAAACACCAAGTCCAAATCCAACTTTGCTGTGATAGCTGTAGTAATGAACTCTTCATTAGTGTCACTGTCAGTTTGTGTCTCATGAAATCAGTCATACATAGTATTGTCTAAACTCTGTCAGCTTCTATTGCTAATACTAACTAGCCTGCTCAATGAATTCAACAATGAGCAAATTCTACTTTTTTCCCCACTTTTAATTAGAATACAGTAGCCCCACGAGACAAAAGGAACGCAGCTCTAGACTATATGGTTAGCATCAACCAAAACGCAGCTAATATGAGGCTATAACAAATGTCCACTTGCACATACACAGTTATTATATGGTTAGTACACACCTTGAGTTTAGGTCTTAATCATATAAACATGGCATTTGCTAACATAGAGCTGACACCTAGATTGCAAAACTAGGTATTAGCATAGGGCTAAAATAAACACATGAGTAACACATGGTTAGCTTACCCAATGTACGTGGCCACTACTTGTATTAAGTGCACAACTAGCACAGAGCTAACACAGCTCATATCCAGTCAGCACTACTGCTAATATTACATATGACAGATGGAGAAATTGAAAGTTTGCTAGTCATTAGCATTTTTAGCATTTTAGTGTTCCATTAAGACAACCAATGGGAATACCCACAGCACTGAGGGGCGTGGCTTCATAAGGGTTTGATGAGTGAGATCTAAAGCCATACACACTGTGTTTGTGCGTATGTAATAACGTGTGTGTTAGCGTGTGCATTTGTAAGTGCGTGTGTGTGTGTGTAACATTGCAGGGATTTGCACTCGTGATTCACCTCAGCAAGACATCCACCCACACACACAGACACACACACACACACACACACATATACACATGCATTGCACTGCCATTTGAAATAGTGGGTCAGATTAGTTTCCATGTAGCTTCACCAACCAACCAAACTGTATTTTTTTTCTTTAAAGGAACAGGGATGTTGTAAAGTATTTTTGTACAAATTTAATACTTTGGTAGCATGACGTTCCTGGTGTTTGTCCTGGTCCTGTCGGGCTCCACTGATCTTCTCCACCCCCCTTTGTATGGACTACTACTGAGCAACAATAAAGATGAAGACTTGCTGGGAGGACTGGACCCCAGGTGTTGTCTCACCTTAGCACTCACATTCACACATGATTGTTTGTAAAATGACCCACAGATCTTCTATTTTGTTCATAAGGATGTGTGGTTCATATTAGGTTTGGTAAAAAGTTTCAAACAAATTGACATAAGTCAAAAACTGGCTTCATACTGTTCTCCAATAAGTGTCGTAATGATACTACTGTGACTAATAATAATACTACATGAACAACCTGTCCATAAAGTGCAGGCGTTCACGAATGAGCTGACTCTAAGCCGATTCTTTGTAGTAAATCTTTACAAGGGATGGGTACGGTGGTTGGGAAGTGCAAAACAATGTTATATCAAGTGAAACACATTTTCGGGACACAAACTTACATCTACTGCAACACTTTTAAATCGTCACAATGCACGTTTACATCATAGAAACAATAGTTAGATTTAAAAAACAAAAGTACAATGCCAAAACACTTTTACCAAGGTTTTACCAAGCTATCAGGGTTAAACAACTTTACATTTCACAAAAAAACAACTGTAAAATAGTTAATGAAAGGCTAATTTATAACGTTGAAAGCAGGGGATATTTGGCTAATTACCAGAGTGGATTTTGGAGGGGCAGAAATACCATGGACCCAGCAGTGTGTTTACAGCATGAAATTCAGAAAGCCCAGGTTAACAAGGAAAGTGTGGTGGCCGTCTTCTTTGACATTTAAAGGCATATGATATGATGTGGAGAGAGGGCCTTTTCATAAAGCGTGAGAAAATGGGTGTCAGTAGGAGGCTCTACCGATGGGTAGAGGATCTTTTGAGGGGACGGGTAATGCAGGTGAGGTTAAGGCCTACTCGGAAGTATTATGAAATTGAAAATGGAATACCATAGATTATGGTTGTGTAGTGTATGGATCCACTGCTGACACTTTGCTTAAGAAACTAGATATTATTCAGAGTCAGGTTCTACGGTTGATAACTGGTGCAGTGAAAACAACTCTGATGGCAGCCTTACAAGTTAAGGTAGGAGACATGCCATTTGATCTACGGCTGCAGTTATCTTTTACTTATTGGGTTCATTTGAAAGGACACCATCAAATACACCCTATGCTAGCTACAGTGCAACCTTGTTGGGAACTGGGGAAGAAAGTAAATAAGTGGTGCAATATGCCACTGAGGTTGGAATAGAGGGGCTAAACATTAGCCCTACTGTGCAGAGGTCGGTGGTTCCGCCACGGTTCCTTCCCCATGGAGTAGTGGACTTAACCTTACTGGAAAGGAAGAATGGGGGGCAAGGGAAGGACTGGTAATTCAAGTTCGGTTCAGGGGTACATTGACAGCTATTATGGTTACAAAAAAAAATATATATATATATACAGATGCAGCCAAAACTCAGTCGGGGGGGGGGGGGGGGGGGGGGGGGTGGATTTTTTTTCTTAGGTTCCTTGTCGCAACCCAGTACCGCCCACCTCTACACCCCCACCACCC
>JBAJHZ010000026.1:5098091-5114221 GCA_037177175.1 Melanotaenia australis | reverse complement strand
TATATATCTACATGTTTATATATATATATATATATATATATATATATATATATGTGTGTGTGTATGTGTGTGTGTGTGAAATATATATGTGAAAAACGATTTTACCGGTAAAACAACATTAACGAATTAATAATTTATTTAATATTTATTTCTTTTGTAAGTGACCTTGGTATAAGCAGAATAATGCCCTCCAAGGTGGCCATTATCATAAATGACGGTCGGACGGTTCACGCCTCCGCGTCGTCCATTAATTTATGATAATGGCCACCTCGTCTGGCATTTTCCCTTATATATTGTTTCATCGCAGAGTAGTGGACCCAGAATGGACCCTTGTGGGATTCCACAACTGGAGAGGAGCTACTGCTGAGGAATACTCATCAAGATGAACATGAAAACTGATCCGACAAAAAAGACCGGAACAGGAGCGAACTCTGTTGTAGCTTGATCCTAAACGTCATTGTTGATGGTTTTCACCAGATTCATTTCTTCAGTTATGTTATGGAACTATGGGACCACCAGGGGGCCCAAGAATGATTTGTTTGTCTGTGAAATAATTTATGATTATTAAAATGACCCTCCTAGTGCTCATATAGATCCATGTCATTATATCCAATTAACTCTTAAAACTCCACTACTGCTTATATTGTTACCAGTTTCTCAGGAACAGTAGTGTGTAACTCTGAGGTAAATTGTAATGGGTAGCTTACCTTTAGGTGATCTATGGAAGTTTTCCAGGCATTTATATCCCATCCAGGAGGCTTACAATCCAGCCACACAATGTAGTTTTTATTCAGAGACTGACAAAGCTTATTTTGGAAGGAGGTGGGAGAGAGAAGTGGCCATCAAAGAACAGAATCATCTTTTGTGCTCCGGTACGTCCCGTTGTCTGTCTCCGAGGGGGGCAACAGCCACCCACAAGCGGCGCTTGTTTTTGTAGTGGCTGAGCAGAACCACGATGAGCCTCCTAATGAAGCAGTAGTTTTACAACCATGCAAATCCTTTTCTACACAAACCTTTTTTTTTTTTTTTTTACAGGAAACATTAATTTACAACCACAAAATGTTTTATTTGATATTGAGCACATAAATACTAATAAAACCTGAGTTGATTAAAATATTTCCTTGTCAATTAATTAAATTGAATTAAATACAAGTATTTGCATTTAATTAGGCTCAATACCTGTTGATGGAAAACTATCACCAAGCTTGACTGTTTACCTTTTACATTAGATGGCCACTTGGTTGCAATCATTAGTTAAATGTTTGCTAAAATCTAGATATTCTAATTTAATTTATTAATTTATGTGCCGTCGATTACTGTATGTATGAAACAGATTCTCAATCATCTCTTAAATCCTTTGTTTGTAGATTATATTATGAATCAGTGATGAGGAGACGTTCATCAATCTATCACCAGTGAAGTTATCCAGTGAATTAAGGTGAACCTCATCCGACATTAATTAGAAAGAATCAGACATGAAGACGACGTTCTCTTTGTAGTAAATGACCGTTTATTATAAAGATTACAATCTGTTGCAGAGCTCAGCAGTTGTCATTATGTGCTCCAGTTTTTAGAAAAGAGAAGAAAAAACTACAAGTACACACACCACTCACTCCATAAGAAACTACAAACATACTGTAAAAAGAGGAAGCTAGAGTAGAAGAGGAAGAGGAGGGTAACCATTAAATTATAACCAGGAGGAGGAAGGTTTCACACGCAGGTTAGACGGGCAGGATTCTCAGCCAATCAGCAGGAAGCTGAGTATTGTTTATAACTCTGTCAGGGATCCATTATTACGTCTCATTCTGGACTCGTCCTGGTTCTGGTGGAGCTCTTAAATAACGTTTTCATTGTGTCATCTAAAGCTCTCTGATGGTAAACAGGATTTAGGATTTAGTCTGATCTGGTTCTGCAGCGCCTCCTGGTGTCTGAGATCCAGATCAGTCAGACCAGTTCTGATTTAACTTTTCATCTTTGAAAATAATGTTTGTAGATTTGCTATAAAACAAAACTGAAGACGTGTTTTCATTGTTTAGTGTTTAGACTTTTTTTTTTTAATCTTTTAAAAAGTCCATTTAAATTTAATCCAGTTTGGTCAGATGTTTCAGTTACAGCTCCTGCTGTGTTCAGGTCTCAGCCGGTAGTTTGATGAGTTTGTGATCGAGGATGTGAAACCAGGTCAAACCAGAGGGCAGGAAACCAGGTTTCCCCTTAAACATGTCTCTGACTTTTTTCTGGTTTCTGAATGGCTGAGAAGTGCCACATCAGACAGATGTGTTGGGTTTCCTGATTCATGGTTCCGGTCTGTGGGTGATGGAAACACACTGAGTGTGCCCTATGTGATATTCAGCTTGTGTAAACAGCTGCAGGTTTTCATTGATCCGGTCTGGTCTGAATATGATCAGTAAACAGCTATTTGTAGAATTTGTTTGGTCTTATTTGTTTCATATTAGTATTGTTTCTTTTTGAAGAAATGATGAAGAAATGTGCACTTATTGATGTCTGTCAAACATGTTAGAAACATTCCTGAATTTCCTAAATCCACCTTTCCGAATGTCAGCAGGCGTGTCAGCAACAGATGACTGAGGCCCATATGACATCATCTCCAGTCCTCCCCGTAACAAAACCACCTCTACATGTTGATTAAAGAATTTGAACTTGTGTTTGAGTTTAAGGAGAATTAAAAGACTTCTAGAACAGTTATCAAGGTAAAAGCAATTAAAGTACTATAATGTTTGCCAACAGTCTGTTCATAGTGCTCTAGTGTTGTTGGCAATATTACTTTCTTGGGGATTAATAATTAAACATGTTACTGGGTTGGGGAGAGGACACGGCCCCCTCCCCAACCCACCGCAGTGGGAAGGTTTTATGATCCAGGTACGGATCTAGATCTAGATCACTGGCGACTTACGGTTCTCTGCCAACGCCACCGAGGACCCCTCACACTAAAACATGTTCTCTCTTCATTTTGGCCATTAAAATGAATTAAAATGAGCTGCAGCTCAGCATCATGTCGCAGGATCTCTGAGTTTCTGAGGTTTGACTCTTTAACTCAGGAATTGAATTCAGAGCTTTGCTCACATCTTCAGCAACTAAAAACTGAGTAGCTCAGCTGTTATCAGACTGATCCATCTTTTCATGGTTTATTTTTTATTGTTGCCCTTTAAAAAAAAATCTCAGTCCCAAACAGAGAATTTTTTTGGGACTTCAACATAACATTTGTGATTCAGAGCAGAATTGTATTGTTCAGTGTTTCCAAGGCTTTATTATTGCTTCTTTCTTTCTAGTTTGGGTGTCGAACTGGGAAAGATTGTTCTGGAAATGAGAGCCGTCATGGTGACACACCTTGATGATGAGTAAAAAGCTTTCCCAGCTTTCCAGTGGGATTTTGTATGTTAAACATCAGTCTCCTGGACAGTAGGTAAAATAGTAAAAGGTAAATGGACTGATGTAGCGCTTTTCCAGTCATGCTGACCACTCAAAGCGTTTTACACTTAATGTCACATTCAACCAATCACACATTCATACCCCGATAGACACATCGGGAGGCAACATGAGGTTCAGTGTCTTGCCCAAGGGCACTTTTTCCGGTTAGTGTAAATATGAATATAGTTTCTGTTGTTTGTTTCTTTACCAATATTTTTACTCCTGAAAGCCAAGACTTGAGAGAATGATGTGGAGATGAGAAAATGCTTGGTCACAGTTGATCTGATCTGTTATTTTTACAAAGTCCTGTTAGTAATAAATTCAGTTTTCTTCTTCTGGTTGGTTTTTATGGTGCTATATCTATTCAGACATTCATTGTACATCGTTTTAACCTCATAATGTGACAACTGAGGCTGTTCTGAAAACATGATGTCTACATGCTGACTGGGATTAAAACGATCCAGCTTCTCGGTGCAGTTATATTAAAACAGAAAATGGCTTGGGGTTTAAAGGGTTAACGTGCTGTTACGACATGTTTTGATTTACTTTTACTTGTATAATTGCTATTGATGATTTTGTTTTGTAAAAGCCCCCTTTTATAAATAAAGACCATTATTAGAATAATCAGATTTCTATCTGATCTTTAAGCACATTCTGAAATTACTTAAATTTGATTTAAAACTCAGAATTGATGGTTGGATTTTTATGTCCTCACAACCCTGAAAATATCAGGTCTGAGTCTGGTTATGTGAGCATAGCCATACAGGAAGTTAGTTTGTTGTTAGACGACGGGTGGATGGTTTATTTTAGATGGTTGAAGTTGACCTCTTGAGTTTTTTACTGTAATTTTAACCAGTGGTCAATTTTAAATCAGAGAAAAGTTGAAAAAAAAGTACTTTTTGTTTGGAGGACGAGGGCCTGGCAGCTGTTTAGAGTCTGAATGTCACCTGTAGATAAAAACCTCGGACCAGAACCTTGAACCTGAACCGCCTACGTCATATAGAACACGACAGCTACACTGTTTAATCATCACACACAGCTTGCTGTAGCGTGCTGCACAGACAACATACCTGTAGGACAGGTTTCCAAACAAACGTCATGATTGCAGGTTGGCAGAGTTCAATAAAAACGACACAGATGCAGCAGATCTGTTGTCATGGAAACAGGCACTGAAACATTGATTGTGCTTTTAGAGGACATTCAATGGGAGAGGCTGAAATGTCCCAGTTCTTCTGTTTTTAGAACAAAATCATTAAGAGGGAGGGATGTTTGTAACATGGTGGAAAGCAAAAATCTTGGATATAAAATGATGTAAATACATATTAAAGCCAGCGGTTTGTGTTACAGGATGCTCTCAGCTTCCAGTTTGAAGGTAAAGTGACTTCAGCGAGGTGAAACATGGTGAAATAAAATAAGTAAGGAGACTTGATAACAATCTCTCCTCACTTACCATTAAACATGTGCAGGACAGAGTCTAAGATGTTAAAGAGACAAACTGGTTGTTAATGTCCGTTAAGTCTTCTTGAATCATGTTGTGCTAAAATGTTGGCTCAGTAGTAGAAGTTGTAGTATAAAGTGCACAACTGGAAATATGTTCTATAACTACTATAAATCATCTTCATGTGGAATCGGGTAACTTATTAAACTAATTTGGATTAATTTTATTTATTTTATACAGCGTTTAAAATATTTCATTATCTAGCAATTTTATTTTTACAACTTCTACAAAAAGTTCTAGCTTACCATTTATTACAAGTATATATTTTATAGTACTGTGCAAAAGTCTTGCATCACCTCAAACATATGGAAATAGTTCTCCAGGATCCTTAAATAACTTTCCAAAACTCTTTTTTTTGGATGTTTCTGCCTTTGGATCTGTTCTCTTTCTAGATGATCCCACACTGCTTCAATAAATTGAGGTCCGGGTTCTGGGGAAGACCCATGCCTCCATCAGACCTGTTTCCACTGATCTTCAGTCCAGTTCGTGTGTCATGTGACATACCTCATCCTTTTCTCCCTGTTTCCCTTCCTTAAGAACGGCTTCTTGACAGCCATGTTTCCATGGAGACCATTTCTGATGAGGCTTAGGCCAACATTAGATGGATCAACTGAAGGTCCAAATGATCCTGGTTCAGGTCTTTGCTGGATTTGTTCCTATTTGTTCAGGACATCATTTTCGGATCCTGTTCATCTGCTGTAGATAGTTGCTTAGTCCTGAATCATCTTCTTTAGTCTTCCATGTGTCGAGTTTTTGCCACCATGTTCCAAGTTTCCAGCCAACAGATTTTTTGTTGCTGCTAAAATCCAATTTTTTGTCAAACTTTATCGTTACTGTTTTTTTCACAAATGAAACTAGAGAAATGAAAACAAGGAGCTAAAATATTTTTAAAGGTTCCTTCGAGGTTTAAATATTAGACTGAAAATATGTTAAAAAGCAGCCAAAAAAGACTTTGAAAGGCTTTCAGAAAACTGGAGAACTATTGATCAAGACAACTGAAATATTTAAAGAAAACCTGGATGCTTAGAAGAAAAAGAGCTGAATCAGGACTTTTGCACCAGTTCTGTTCATGCATGCTGCAGCTATAAAGACATTTTATAAGATTACAGCAGTGATTTACTTCATGTGTGTAATCTTTGCTGTCTTAAAAACAAAAACTGTGGAGCTGAATTTCTGGTTGGATTCTGGGATAAAGAATTGTGTAAAGTTTTGGTGTTCATTGCATCTCAAAACATGGCAGTAAACGTTGAAGATGAGCACGCTTATTTTAATGCTTCCAACATCCGGATATACAGATATATTAAACACTAATCTATTTAACTTTGTGAATTATAAACCATTAAATACATATTTATAAACTGACGTTTAAAATGTGAAAATAGCCTACTTAACTAGCTGTCTAAAAAGATTTCATGTCAAGGCTCTATTTCAGATGGAAGAAAGCATGACTAAAAATGTTATTTCAGGTGAAGATTTTACATAATTCTTACAGGATTTGGGTAAAAAAATTCAGAATTTGGAAAATCCCAAAGTTTTTGTGTAATCAGGCAACTTTGTTTGAAAATTTATACTTGGAGGAAACTCCGCTTATGGCGGGGAAGAAAACCCCTTATATGGCAGGGAGGAAACTCCATCTATGGCCTGATCCTGTAAGACGTTCATGGCATCATGGCCACAATTGATTGATTAACTTTTCGGGGCTGGTTTGAGTTTCAGAGTGAGAAAGATGAAGGAAGATGAGGAGGGAGGTTATTGTCTGTACAGATGGCTTTAAACAGATAGCACCATGTACAGTAAGCCCTCGATAAGCAGGTTAGAAACCAGAGAGGTCGGAGCTCTGCTGCAGCTCTCCCTGAAACACACAGCACATCAGCACAAAGTCACATTCATCGACAATTCATCGTGAATTTCAAAACATCACCGAAACGACCTGGAAATTCAACTCATCGTCAAATCATAAGGAACTCAAAATCATTTTCCAGACTAATATAAGCTCTGTAAGTCAACACCACCACATTATTATTACTGGTTATTCATAAATTCTAAATGATCTGCGTTAACATATGAATTAATGTCAGAATTAACACAAAATCTTCATGAGTGATATTTGAAAAAGAAAAAAAAAAAAAAGAAAAAAAAGAGAAAGTAAGCCACAAAAAGTTTTTGTAAAGGAGGGAGAAGCATCCTCAGCTGCTGCAGATTCCCAGAAGTTTACGTGTCGTCCAGCTGAACCCGTCTGGGGAAGCAGTACGGCACAAGGAGAGGAACCCGTCTCGTAATGTTTGCAGTCAGATCAGCTCTTTGATCAGCGTTTCTTCACCTGTAGCAGTCTTGTTTTCATCAGCGATGACGAATTTATTTCACTGACAAACTTTTTTTCATGACGAGCTAAAAATGGCTTTCTGATGACAAAAACATGACGAGATGTTTGTAAGATTTCGTTGACGAGACGAAAATGTTCAAGGGCTGATTGTCCGACATTAAAAATGCACGACATTTCTGCCTATTGTGAGTGCAATCTGTCAGTCAGCAATGCTGCTGCAACTTGGCCACGCCCACCAGCAGACGTGCAGCGCACTTTATCTGTGCGATGCATAACCCTAAGTAGATCAGAAATTATTTGCTGTTGGCTGGGAAACCTTCTAAGTCTAAAACCATTCCTTTGTGTAATTATTGATTAAAATAACAAACAACAAGCTCACAATGTGTTGCTATATGTTGAACTTATAGATCTGCTATTTTCTTGTGTGACATTTTTGTATGATGAAGTGAAAAAACTTAAACATAGAAATAAAAGGTTTCTGCCCGACAGCAGTTAGGTATAGACCAGCAGCATTCCATCCCTGTTTATAGAAAGTCTCGGCTAAAGCTATCAATCTGGTAAAGGATCTGGTTATTATGTAAAAGCATTAAGGTTAACTTGTTTTATGAATTGCAATACTTGTTATAACCTGTCAACCTTGACTAAAACTGAGATGCCAAAAACAACACTGACCTGTAGAGACCGACGGCTGAGCTCTGCGTCTGGCTAACGTTACGCTGCGACTGATGGCTAAGCTCTGCGTCCGGCTAACGTTACATTGCGACTGACGGCTGAGCTCTGCGTCCGGCTAACGTTACATTGCGACTGACGGCTGAGCTCTGCGTCCAGCTAACGTTACACTGTGACTGACGGCTGAGCCCTGCGTCCAGCTAACGTTATGCTGTGACTGACGGCTGAGCTCTGCGTCCAGCTAACGTTACACTGCGACTGACGGCTGAGCTCTGCGTCCAGCTAACGTTACACTGTGACTGACGGCTGAGCTCTGCGTCCAGCTAACGTTACTGCGACTGACGGCTGAGCTCTGCGTCCGGCTAACGTTATGCTGCGACTGACGGCTGAGCTCTGCGTCCAGCTAACGTTATGCTGCGACTGACGGCTGAGCTCTGCGTCCAGCTAATGTTACTGCGACTGACGGCTGAGCTCTGCGTCCGGCTAATGTTACATTGCGACTGACGGCTGAGCTCTGCGTCCAGCTAACGGTATGCTGCGACTGACGGCTGAGCTCTGCGTCCGGCTAACGTTATGCTGCGACTGACGGCTGAGCTCTGCGTCCAGCTAACATTATGGCTGAGCTCTGCGTCCAGCTAACGTTACTGCGACTGACGGCTGAGCTCTGCGTCCGGCTAATGTTACATTGCGACTGACGGCTGAGCTCTGCGTCCAGCTAACGTTACGCTGCAACTGACGGCGTAGCTCTGCGTCCAGCTAATGGGCAAGACACACAGGAGGCGACCAATGACAGCGACAGGCGAAACCCATCCCCCTCGTGAAACCGAACACATGGGATGCAATAAACAGCAGCGATGGCCGCAGTGTCGTGCGCTCTAAGAATGCTTTTCTCCAAGAAATTAGATTGGTGTTATGATCTTGGAGTGAATTTTGACATTTTTAAACCAGTCCGTAACAGTATGTTAACAGTATGATGGATGAAGAGTCAGAAGATTTGGCTTGAATTGACAGAAATCTTGCTGTTTACTGTACAAAAAAGAAAGAAAACCCTGGGTTCATCCAAGTTTACAAAACAGGTAACAGCATCATGTATTTCATAATTTGATGGCGGACCTCAATGCTGTCCAGATAAGTCCAGAACCTACGTTCGGACCTATTCCCCCTGGTGCCACACAGCTGCCTTTTTATTTACATCTCTATAATCTTTGTGTGAAGTTTTGTAAAGTACAGGAAAATCAGATACAGCTAAAATGATGTTCTGCTATGTTTAAAGTGTTTGCAGACTGCGCTGTCTAGCCTGCTCTCATTGGTCAGTAAATGAAGTCCCTTGCTAGTTGGTTGTAGTGCCATGCGACAGCAACAAAAACTGAACATTTTTTTATTTTCTTGTGTCGTGGTCCAAGCCCCGTGTGCACGTCTACGTGAATGAGCACGAATGTCGCCTGTTGCTTGGCTGGAGGAGGGCAGCGATTTTCGCCTCATCACTCTCAGCTCTGCGTCTGGCTAACGTTACGCTGCAACTGACTACCGAGCTCTGAGTCTGGCTAACTTCACGCAGTGAGCGAAAGCTGAGCGATGGCTAACCACTGAGTTGGATGAGCTGCTCTAAACCTATACACTGGAATTTAAATGGCTGTTTTAGCTGTGACTTTAAAATTACACTCAAAACGTTAGTAACGAATCAGTCCATGCATTTACTTTTTCTGCCCTGTTTCTGATATCTGAATTTTTGATGGATTTTTAATTTGTCAACCATAACAAACAGAATGAAATCAGTTTGCTTTCTGATGAATGTTTCAGTGATTTTTGGTTTATTTGAATTCTGTTGTAAATTAGATCATTTATGATTCTCAAAGATGGAGGTTTAAGTTCCTGTGAAACGGCAAAGTCATCCCCTTTTTTTTAATTTATTTTTTTTTTCTCTTGTGCAGCAATATTTGCAGTGCCGGATGACCTCACAGGAAGCTCAGCCTGCTCTGATTGGTCAATGGCCTGATCAGGCCCTGCCCACTGTGGCTGAACAGCTCGGATGAAGATTTCTTTATAAAACAAAAAAGCTAAATTAATTTAAAAAATTGTGTTTGTTAGTAATTTTTTTTTTCTTTTTCAGATTAACAAAAGAACAAGTTTTTCTCATTTATAATGTAAACTTGTACCAACTTAAAACATTCAATAATTTTAATTATCAGTTAATCGTTTGCAAAATGCCAAAAGATTACTATTTCTAAAACTTACTTTGTAGGTATCAGTAGGTATTTACGTCCTCTGTGGTATTTATAGAGGAAAACAACATAGAACCTTTAAAACTGTTAAATAATAATTTGGAAAATATATATTAAAGAAAATACATTAAGTCCATCATTGCAGTGTTTCTTTGGTCTTTATCTTATTAATAATAAATCTGTTTACATATTTGTATTTGGGCAAAACCAATTAATGAATTTCAGTTTCTAAATTTTTGCTTGTAATTTAATTATTCCACTCTTGAATTCAAGAGTGGAATAAGTAATAATGAGATGCATTAAATCAACTCATCGAAATATTTCTGTCCATCAAAAAGATTTTTATGTTTTAAGTGAATTCTTGTGTTTTTAATCTTAATTAGTTTTACTATTTCTAGAATTTACCTATTTTTGTCATCAAAGACTGCTCATTGATAGTTTTTTATGTAGGCTATTTGACCATTTTAGGTTTTTTTCTTGTCTGAAATAATCCACTCCATTTTATTTTCCTGTTAATACGTAAAGATGATCAGATTTGATAAAGTGTTCACTTTATGAACTGGTGCTGGATGTAATAAATCGTATTTCTGGCAGCCGGACGCAGAAGTTGGTGCTGTTGGTTGTTTTACGTTGATTAAAGAGCTGATGAGTCAGAATGCCTCTGAGATGTCTCAGAGCTGGGTGTGGGTGAGAAGTTCTAAAGATTCAGTCACAGTTAAGATATTCTATTGTCTGACCCAAGGTCAGGGGTTATGAGGTCACAGTTCGGGATGCCTAGAGGTGATTTGTCAGAGGTGAGAGGTCAAGTGGAACCATCCAGCAGCTGTCTGAGCGCCCTCTCGATGTTGATTCGGTGTCCCAGTCTGGTGACGCCCAGCTCCACGTAGTCCTCCTTGGTGAGGGCAGGAAGATGGGAGCCCTCAATTTCGTGCTCCTGGAAGCGCTGGCGGTGTTCGGCCAGGCCCATGCTCTCCAGCCAATCGCCCACGTCGTATTTATTCCACAGGTTGAGGGGCCGCTGCCTCCACGGCCGAAGGGCCAACAAGGGGCCGCTGAGGACCGGGGAGGGGCAGGGGGAGGCGTGGGGTGAAGGCGAAGGAGAGCGGGATCTGGTTCGTGCACTGGCGCTTCGCATCACAAAGCGAACCTCCTTTGGTTCTGATGGGAGACTGAGACTGGACGACTTGAGGATGGTTAGACCGCGACCTGAACTCAGATCTGGTCTTTCTGGGGCGGGAGAAGAGGCAAGCCCCATCGACCTATCAGAGGGTGACGGAGAAGGGGAAGGGCTTCGGCGGGTAACAGGGTAACGACTTCCTGGTCGAACCGTGTAGCTGGTGCCATATCCTCGCTGGGAAATGGTGTGGAGTTCTCCGAGGCTGGAGAACAACCTGCAGCACATCAGACAACACATTGATTATTCACACAGCATCACAGTCGTTGCCAGGACGACGAGTTACTGAACAGGGACGTCACGATTAATTAATCATAAAGATCCTTCAATATTGTCATTTTCCAGAAAAAATGTCCAAATCAGGACACTGAACAAAAACATTTGCATGTTTCCGTTTTTGTTGCTTTGTTTTTATTCCGTGTTAAGAGTTGGTTCTACAAAAATGAACCAAATTGTCCTTGAGGCCAACGGCTCGCCAGCCTGTAAACCAGAGGTGTCAAACATAAGGCCTCAAGGGCAAAACTGGCTCACAGGATGAATTTTGGTAAATGTGAAAATGACATAATGAACATTAACTGCTTTTTCTTTTTTCTTTTTATAAAGGTAACTTGAGGTTGGATTTAAAACTAGAAATGCCAAAAGTTTTTACTCTGTTTGCATTTTCATCAGATTTAATCCTTTGAATTGCAAACTTCATGATTTCTCCCTAAAAGGAATGTTTTCGTCATATTGTGAGTCTTGAGATGTTTGTGCTTCGCAGCCATTTTAATCAGTAGTTTGGTTCACACGGTGCGGTGTGTGTCAGAAGCATCACACGCCGTCTATTTTTGACAGAACGCACATCAAGAACGTGTCAAGCTCAGCAGATCAGATGGGGCAAACAGGAAATCGGATGCAGGAGCAGCTGGGAATTTTCAAAGTAAAACAGCATGCAGATTTGTTTTCTCTGAACTGTGTAAGCATTATGTCATTAATTGGTCAGGGGGTCTCATTGATTTTTTTTTTTCCATCATGGATGACAAGACGTTTATCCTGGAATTGGAGAATCACAAGATTTGCGCAGATCCAGCTAGGCAGACTGCACTGTTGGGAGCGCCTGGTGTGAACTGACCTGCCACGGAAGTCGTAATAAAACCGCAGCACACACACACACGGTGGATATTGGTAGTTAGCGAGCATCGGGACTACTTATTGATGGTATTCACTAAATGTTACATTATATAGATGCTAAAAACTGAATGTTAGAAACTTCTTTTGACCCGGCGTGAGGCCAACACTTTTTTTATTGTCAGTGTGAAAATACCTGTAAAAAAAAACATATTTAATTGCAGATATAAAATCCTATTTATTTTCACCGTTTATGTGTCAAACATTAATAATTTAACAGATATTCTGTGGCTGCTGAACGTCAGCTGGAAGTCGAAGCTTGCTGAATGTTTTTCCTGGGTTGCTAAATTCTCTACTTAGGTAGAAAAGAAATGTTCAAAACCATTTTTATAATGTAGTTTCCAAATTGAAGCCTCCCTAGTCCAGGTAGAGGGATAGAAAAGATAGAAATAAATAAAACCTCAAGACATATAAGGAGTTTCGATGTGATTTTCCACATTTGTAATGTTTCCAGCGAAATGGATTAGTACAAAATAATCGTGTTAATTTCTCTGACAATAATTATACCGGGAAAATCTAAAATCGTGACATCCCTGTTACTAGATGATCCTCTGAAAAGCTTCCTGTTAGTTTGTCCAACCTGTCGAGCTTTTCATTGTCTCAGGGTTTAACTAAATAGGAAAATAAATCCCAACTTTGAAGGAAAGCAGCTCAGAATTAAAACCAAGAATAATCTCCACTAGAAAATTATTGTGAAATGTTTTTATGAAATTAGTTTCTGTGTGGCAGGAAGTTGGAATATCTTCTTACTTAGAAATAAAAATGGATAAAAACTCTCAGAACTGAATATCCAACCTATGAAATGACAGATGTAACGCTAAATAAGCTGATTGGTTTACAGTTGCTAAGCAACACTGGATTACTCCTGGCAGGTGAAGAGCAGACAGGAAGGTAACTCAGACGGTTAGTAGTTAATCAGAAAGCATTGGTTAACTGTTAGCTCATGAAGAATCATCTGAGCAATAACGAGAAATGTTTACCAGAGTTAAAAACCTACGATTTACTTTCTCCACTGTTCACACATCTGAAACACAAGCGACAGATTCTGTTAACACACACTCTCATACACTCTGTGCTTCAGTATGTAAAACATCAGGATGTACCTGGCTCCTCCTACTGGGGACCTCCGGCCAGGGTCCAGGGGGCTCGGCTCCTCCCCCAGAGAGTGGCTGTCTTTGTTGAGCAGCTGCAGTCGGTTCGCCAGATCCAGCCCGGACCCGGCCCTGCCACTCAACTCCAGCGCCGACGCCGACCGGCTGGTCAGGTCAACGGCCGACCCAGAACTCTGTCCTCCCAGAGCTGCTGGACGGCCTCCCCCATCCTCCGGGCTGATGCCTCGCCGCTCGTCATCCCCGCCCCCCCACAGCTTCGACCTCCTCTGGAACAGGTAGCGTGGCTGCCGGTTGCTGCCACTGGTGGGGGAGGAGCAGAGGGGGGAAGAGGGGGAGGAAGAGGAGGCGGCAGAGGGAAGGAGTTCGCTGTCCGATGATTGCTTCAGTAATGGGTCCCGGAGCGCTGAGCGGCCCCGACCGATCGGGGACCGAAGACGGGGTTTCAGAGCAGACGGGGAGGTGACGGCAGATGAGGGAGATGGGTGGGTCGCTGGGGGGGAGGAGGGGGAGGTAGGTACAGGAGGGGAAGCTAAAGTAATGGAGGGAGGAAGTGAGCTGGGGGAGGAAGAGCTGTCATGAAGACGTTCATCTCCTCCTTCTTCCTCGTCTGCTCGTCTACCCAGGGAATCAGGACCACTATCTGCTCCTCCTCCTCCTTCTCCTCCTCGCCGTGGCAACAAGGTGAGGGAAGATGGGGGAGGAGGGGCAGATGGGCTAGCAAATGCAGGGGGAGGAGACACCAGACCAATTCTGCGTAGCTCCTCCCTGGTTTCCTCGTCACTGGACGATAACAAAGCAGGTGGAAGTGTGACTGTGTAAGCCCCTCCCTCTTCCTCAGAGCTGCCCACTGTAAGGCTCCTCCGTCTGTCAATCAAAGCTGAATGGCTCTCATTGCCCAGCGCCGGTAAGGGTCTCCATCGCTCAGGGGATGGGGCAGCAGGTGACGTCACTCCTCCTTCCGTTTCAGGTCGCTCCACCTGTCCGTCAGGGAACAGAGGCGGGGTCATACGTTTGTGCCTCAGCTCCGGGCTGGTTTGGGGCGTGGTACGCTTGGCACGCTGCTCCGGGCTCGTCTGAGGGGTGGTGCGCTTGCATCGTGGCTCAGGGCTGCTCTGGGGGGTGGCGATAGGAGTGCGCTTGTGTCTGCCTTCAGGACTGGCAGCTGGGGTGTGGATGGGGGTGGTGGAGGCGGATGCGTGTTTAGTTCGAGGCTCAGGACTCGGTGTGCGGGCAGTGAGTGCTCGTTCTCTTGCAGCAAGAGCCAGGGCAAGTGGAGAGGAGGGATCTAAGGAGGAAAAAGAAGGTGGATAAATTCAAGCGAAGGTGTCAATAAAAAAGATAAGCATTGGTTTGGTTTTACTACGTCTGAAAAAGTTTCTATAAACTCCCTGTTAGCTACTCAGAACTAGGTTCAGTCCTTGTCCCATTTGAATTTTGGGATAAAATGTTCTATAAATCAGGCTGTGAATGAGATACAGGATCATAGCTGGAGCATAACTGGAAAGTGGTGCTGAAGTGAAGCGTGAGTAAAAACTCATTTTCACCGCCTTTAAAGTTTTGAAAATACAACATACTTTCAAGTACAAAATTAGTTAGAAAACACTATTTGCAGACATTAGGTCCAATCAGATTCATAGAAACAACAGTGCAGAACATTAATAAAACATGAAAGCTGACTAGATGGAGAGATTTATTTCCTCATACCGTCCTGCCCTGTTGTGATTCTGGAGGTATTCCTCAAACTTTTCTCATTTCTTTTGAGGGCTGCATTTCCTAATCCTAATTTACAGGCCAAGGGAACCATGTGCACATTTATGTCAAAGGCAACATTGTGTCTTGTTGCGTCCGGAAGAGAGGTGAGGACGGACGTGTATACAGTTATTTTGTTAGACTGTTATAAAACCATGATTTTATAAACTGATCTCCTGTCTGAGTCCTGTCCCTACTCAATGTGGGAAAATTAACTGGCTGATCAGTTCATTAAAACGCACAACGTGAGCTATGAGACACTACTGTGTTATACTGATCAGCTGACACCACTCTCCTGGTTTGATTGACAGCTTCATGTTATTGAACTAGATATTTCATCAGCTGATCTTGTTGTTTTTTGTTTGTTTGCATTTTGTCGTCGTCCTGTGGTCTCTTACAGATAAAAAGCACTGTCGTCTTCCCTGAGAATGTTTTAGACACTTTTTAGTTCAGCATTTTGACTTTAAAGTCCAGCAAAAATTTAAACTGGAATTTAATGGAGCGGGTCACATGACCAATATCATCAAATGACATTGTCCAAAATTTAGATCAGCAAAGGGGAGTCCATACTTGGCATAAAACCCTCCCTTTTACCATGATGTTTAGTTGCTAATACAGAGGGAAAATGTCAAGTTTGGATGAGATCGCAGAGGTGTGTGGTGATCACATGGATGTATTATAGAACTGGATAGCGGACTGGTGCAATGGCGGCGCGCCGATTTTTCCCAGTGGCCACTCGTGGTACTGCAACAAAAAATCCCATGGGGCCCAAAAAGCATTTTTCCCATAG
>JBAJHZ010000026.1:5084909-5097991 GCA_037177175.1 Melanotaenia australis | reverse complement strand
CCTGAGAACTTTTTCGGCGTATGCGCTGGGTGAGCAACTTCCATAGAAATGAATGGGCCGCCATTTTCAGTCCGCTATCCAGTTCTATAATACATCCATGGGTGATCAGGGAGCGGAGAGTGGGTGGGTCAGGATACACAGAAATGATTGACAGACAGCAGCTCAGCTCACTGGCAAGATGCAGAGCAAGATTCACAAGGCACCTACGCCACAGAGCGGTATTTGAGGTGGAAGACATTTCCCTCCTGAATTTCAGCTACACATGAACAAGGTGGTCCTGGATTAGTCTGAGCCGTTAGCTGTTAGCTGTTAGCCGTTAGCGCTGTTAGCTGCCTGTCAGCTGCTCCAGCAGCTCTGGAAAGCTGTGGAGACTTGCGACAGGTTGTGGCAGCTGCAAGAAGTGCTGCTGGAACAATTTGAGCTGCTGTCTGTCACCAGATGAGGATCAGCATGTAAAGAATAAAGTCTGTGTTACTTTTACACAGGGGTGCAAGTAGTTTTAAATTCTTGTCGGTACTATTGCCAAAACCTTTATCTCTCTCTCACTTGATGCATTCAAAATTTTTCTGGGGCTCTTGCAGCTGTTTCTTACTCCTGACACGTTGCCCCCTCATCTGGACTCCCAGCTTGCTCAAAATCTCCATCGCTGGGTGTTTTTCTGGTCTTCTGTGGTAACCCATCATCACTGTCCCTGTCTTTTCCTTTGAACAAATAAGTTTTGTTTTCTTCATTATTACTTTGAAAAAAATAAAAGATAGATGTGTAGTGTTTATCTCTGTTTTTATTTAAAATGTCTGTAGATAATAACTGATAGGCATTAAAATCATGTTGAAAGTGTTTCTGTCAACTACAAGAACATGTGGGACTTCGTTGGTGTAATTTATTGTTCGTCCTGTTCCGATGCAAGTCTTGACATCTGTGGACCAGTTGTGGAGAACGTCCCAGTGCAGTAAATCAAACGCACCGATCCCCATAGCAATCACTGTGTTTAGGAAGTAGATGCGCATGCGCCGGTCGTTAGGCACTTTTGTTCTGTGCCGTTAATGTTGAAAAAATAAAAACACGAAAACACAACTGCTCACTCTCCTGCTGATTTTAATCTGAGCATTCAGAAAGGAACATAAAGACAGCGCGAGGGAGATGCCCGGTCAAAGCTATGTCCAATATGGACTAAATCAGCACTGACAGCTCAGAAACTATTTGGAATGAAGAAATTTTTAAACACACAAAGTAATATTCAAAACTGCATGTTGCTAATGGATCTATTGTCTGATCCAGAGTGTAGTCGTGACTGGTTCTGAATAAGGCCTCTAGCAGGCAGCCACTCTCGCATCTTACTGGTTCTGCATACAGCCAGTAAATCTTCAAGTGGTACGCAGTACCGGACTGAACCGGCTTACTTTCAGCCCTGCTCAAAAGCACAAATCCGTCCCATTGCAGGAATATATTTTATCAGAAACTCTGCGAAAGAATAGAAGTCAGAAATGATCAAATCTACACCAGAAAAGTTCAGATTCCTTCTTATGTGTTGGTGGACGTGGTTTTCTATGCCTGCGAGGCGAGGACCCGTCTGTTTACATCTGGAGGGAGGAGCTGTAGGGTTTTTAAAATTTTCTCGTGATGTAGATAACCTCTCTCTGTCAGGTAAAACATAACCTGGTTTTACTCTGTAGAGGGCGTTATGGGCCATTTTTACCAACAAAATCCTGTTTTTAAAGTAAAAAAAAAAAATACAGATTTTATCAACAGTATGTGTGGTTTTCATCACAATTAAGTAATACTGTGTTGTTTACAGCTCAAAAAACACATTTTTTGGTGCACTACCCCTTTAATTTAGAAGAAATTTTGGTATGCATGCAGACTAATTATTGTAAAAAAAACACCCAAACTGTGTATATTCAGGGTTTGAATTACGGGGGAGCTAAGGGGAGCTTGGTGCCGCTGAAAGGCAGAGGAGCTCCCCTGAAGAGTTTTAGCTGAGCCCTAAAAATCTTCCAAAAGACTCGGATGATCCGTTCTGTTTCCTTCAGCATGGTGGACAGCAGCATTTTTGTCTGTTGTGTGCTGTGAGCGTCCACACAACCACCTGATGTGTTTCTTTTTGTGGTTAAATAGCTCCCCGTCGCTGTTTCTGATTAAACAAGCTGCATACAGTAGTTCTTTTACTAGTAACCATACTTTTGACTACGCTACGTGCACTAATATAAATGCACGTGCATGTGAAGTCATGGTGCACGTCCGAAAATAAGGCTCCCCTTAAAGCCCCAGTGTAATTCGAGCCCTGTGTATATATTTTGTTTTCTTTCCACTTGTCTGAAAGAACACGCTGAGGAAAGAAAAAATAAATCTCAAAAGTGATTATAACATTCTCCAACAAACTGATCGACATCTCACACTCTGGAAAAGAACAAACGTATCAGATCAGGACAGACAGACCTAGAGGTTTCCCCGTCAGCGGGTGGAGGAAGGTGTGAGGTGTCGGTGAAGGTGATAGGACGGGAGCCGGAGGGGGAAGCTCGCCAAGGTCATCCATCGAATGGCTCTGAGTCAGGAGAGGTGGGACCTGATTTTCTGACCCTGCCCCCTCCACAGACAGGAAGAGAGAGGAGCGGCGTCCCTGAACCCGAGCGCGCTCTGAAAGAACCTGCTGCTGGTACAGCTCTGCCCTGCTGGGGCTCGGGGGTCCGGCTCCGTCCACCTTGGACAAATCAAGATCTTTGATTCCTGGAGGGAAAGAAACAGAATTGAGTTCACCAACTCCCTCAGGTAACATCATCAGGAACTTTAGCTTAATTGAAGCTACAAATTTTACTCGTTATTTAATAGCATGTATTTAAAAATTGTCATCAGGAATATTAACCCTCAAAACTCCAGGTCATTTTCTGCTATGTTTGGTCCACTGGTTTGTGTTTTTTCTTTTATGTAAAAATGCATGCAGAATCTCAACACGTTCAATCCCAGTCACCATCCAGACATTATTTTTCAGGACAGCCTCAGATGTCAGGTTATGATGTAAAAATGATGTAAAAATGGTCCAATTTTGAGTTCTTGGTGTTGAGACTTGAATCCTGAATTCTAGAGGAAGCCATGATATCCCTCTGAGAAGACTAGAGCCAGAGTTTCAAACTAGTTTTAAGGAAGGGTCAAAGAAACCGCTCACCCCTGTTTGAGGAGAAAGTTCAGTGGTTAAATGTAACGGCAGTGAACTGAAGTTTTAGTCTATGCTTAAAAAAAAAATTAATTGTGATCATGTAGAAAAAACATAGTTAGTGGAAGTCCAACCTCCTGTGTCCTTAAACTCTGAATGATGTTTCTAGTGTGAAAAATATCTGAGCTAGTCATCCACAAAGCCTCCCATCCATCAAAAACATTGTTTATCTGGAAGGTGATTTACAATCTGGGGGGTATTCCACCAACAAAGCTACAGAAAGCCAGGCTGTATGGGGAAAGCCTCGCTTGAACTAACACCATCTCTGAATTATTTGAATTAAGGCTCAAGCCGTTCCACTAACATTTCAGCTGCATATAACTGAAGCTAATCTAAGCGAGGCTTACATAGTCTGGCTATGTGGGAGATCCTGAGGAACGTAGGAAGCCCTTGAGGCGAGGCAGAGTACTGCCTGTCTCGCCTGCTGACTTACCGCACAATGAGTAATGGCTCTGCTCAGTTCACTAACAACCCCATAATCAACATGCATCATCATATTTTGTGAATATCGTATTGCGTGTGTGCGACCTACATCAATCCTGCACTGTTACATCTCAACAGAAGCAATCTTACCAGCCAAAGCGTATCTGCAGCAGGTGGAAATAAAGGACAATCTCAGAGTGGTCGGTAGCCTTTGAAGAAATGTTTGTTCTAAACGTGTTGAGCAGCAAATTTGTTGCACTGCAGATATCAAGACAACGTCAGAGACCACTGCTAACCAGCCACGTTGATGGAACCAAACTCGCTATTAAATGAGCCAGGCTTATCAAAATCAGCCCGGCTTTCCCTTAATCCAGCTTCGTAGAATACTCCCCTGGTGTTAAATTTAATAACTTGAACATGTTGTACACATGGATACTTACACTGCCATCTGGTGGTGTCAAAAGAGAAAATTTTCATTTAAAATATCAATTTATAATGTTCCTCCTTAACCCAAATAGGTAGAAGAAATCTAAAAACTAACGCTTAGATTTTACGAAGTTAAAACACGTTTTTGTGATGCAAACTGGTTGAAATATAAATAATAAATGTAAAATGAGAAGCACTTAAATTCTGTCCAGTTACTTTTGGAAAACTCAAAATATTTTAATGTTAAGTTTTTTGCAGAAGTATAACTGAAGTTATTATTGAAAGGAAGCATGAGCGAAGTAAAAACTCCTTCTGACACTGAACATCATCACTTCTTTTTCTGAATGAAAATATCCCATCATGCACTCAGACATTAGATAAGAAAGAAAATGCTAACCCTGCTCCTCAACAGGAAGTTGTTTTAATAAAGGCGACTTCCTCCTCTGAGGTTTGGTGGGCGGAGCCTGCTGTCCCACATTAGCATATGGGTTTTCTATTGGTCGACCCCGACGGCGCGATAGTGGTGAGTGGCCGAGGGCGGGGCTGGTGCTGTGGAGGGACAGTGTAGAAGTCTGTGTGGCGGTGTGAAGAGTGTGCGTGGAGGTGTGCAGCGTATGCGTGGAGGCGGTGTGTGCATCAGGCTGTAGCGGTGCTGCTGTGTCCTGCAGAATGATCATGGATCTGGCTTTTCTCTGCCGCTCGGCGTGGGCGTGGCTCCTCGCGGGTGAGTCGGATAGCTCTTGCAGCCTTGGCTCCGCCCCCGGCTTGAAGCTGGACCGGGTCAATCCCTCCCCTCGCGCTGGGGGAGGAGGGGGGAGGAAGGATGGAGGGGGGCCGGAGTCAAGGAGGAAGATCGGGGAGGTGGAGGAGGCAGAGGGTGGAGGGGGCGGGGCTTGCTGTGGAGGAGGAGGGATGAAGCTGTCCGTCAGTGAGGAGCTCCGTGGAAACCGACTCTCATTGATCAGAGCTGTGATCCTGTCGTCCTCTGGTGTGCCTGCCGTAGTAACCATGGAGATGGTAAAATAAATACAAATGCTTCAAACTGCTGAAGTTCAACAGGAGATTAAAGGAAGAATATCAGATATTTGAAGTTGAAGCTCACTGGGGTTAATCTGCTAGATAAAATCAGAAGTATTTGATCATTTTTAGACACAACCATCTCTGGTGTTTACAGAGAATGGTCTGAAACAGAGAAAATTGAGCCCATTTACATGGCCATTAAAATCCAATAACTAAAGCCTGGTACACACAACAATTTTTGGGCTGTTTTTATTACGATTTTGCCTCTTCCCGACCTTGGATGGCAAACACCCGATCATCGTGAGATTTTCCTGTCCAGTTATCATTTGGTCTGTGGTGTGTTACGAGCTGATTTGTCCCGATAATCCACTCCGAAACAGGTTGTAGCCGGCAGTCGAAAGTATTGAACATGTTAAATATTTCAAAGCCGATTTCTGAGGAACGTAAACGAATCATGAATTTTGACTGCGTGGATGGTGTTATGTGTGTACCAGGCTTAAGACTTTCTTTTTTAAGTTTTATTCTTCAGCTAAAGATTCTGCCCTTCTTCATCTTCTATAAAATGTATCAGACCCACCACAAAGAAAGCAGACCATTTTATACTAGAGGGTACATGGTTTAACCGGTTTGCTGAACGTCATGCATGTAATCTGAGCAACTTCTATGTTTTTCCCCATCACCACTCACTCAGAACGAATGTTCTGAAAATACCTGGAAGTTTGAGTATCACGTCACCACGTATGTATGCTGTTTGAAAGAAATCTGACTGGATAAAAAAAAACAGGCTTTTTCATTTTATAATATTTCCAAAGTGCACATAGACATGTCAGATGGTACTAATCTGATTACTCCCAGTTGTTGGATTTTGATGGTCATGTAAACCGGCTTAGTGTGTTGTGTATGTGCATGTAATACTGCGTGTCTTACCAAAACTCTTGGTCCTGGACATCCCTCTGGGTAAAGCCATGGTGCTTTTCTCTGGAGCCGAGGGGGGTACCAGACCCTGCCGCTCAAACAGCGACTACAGAAACAAAAACAGAACCCCCCATTCATCGTCCTCCTCAGCCTGATTATAACCGTCAGTTTTGGTTTGTTGTCATGTTGCCGTGTGTCTTACGTTAATCTCAGCCTGTGTGATCCGTCGACTCGTTGGTCGCTGTTTGACGGTCGCTGCTCTGAAGTCATCTGATGGACGTGCCCTCAGAACAACTTCCTGTTGACCTCCAGCCAACATTTCATCCAGTTTCTCTGGAGGACGGAAACATGCAGAGCCATGTGAAGTAATAACATGTGTACATGATAATATCACAACAAACACAAAATACGACAACAACACTTTCACATAACAATGAAACCATTGGTTTCCAGGACCGCAGCAGGATTGTAGAAACACGGGAACAGATACGACTTTTTTTTATTATGAGAGAAAATCTTTTCGCTTGGAATCCACTGTTATTGTTTGTGTCGCAAAGCATTGTGGGTAGTGGGTCGAAATCTTGTCTGTTATCCACCAGAGAATGTTGCCATGACAGCTGCAGTTTCACTGCTCTGGCTGAGGTCTCATGACTCCTCCCTGATTGGCTGAAAGAGTCTGATGCACATGTGATAGTTTTAATCTCAGTTATTTTCTGTGGTCGTCTGGCTCTACGTGCCGAGTGCAGGGCTTCAGGTATTCTGGCAGCTTTGTTCTCAACCAAACCCATTACTAACCAATCAGAAGTTGGGTGGGGTTTTATAAAACGGCTGGTTAAGAGACCCAGTTGCAGTCTAGATCAGTGATGGGCAAAGTCGGTCCTCAAAGGCCACAGTGCTGCGACCCTGAAACATCACATCATCAGCTGTTTTTCCACCAAAACTTCCAGAAACCAATATCCGGAAAGTTCCCATAAATTCCAGTTAGTCTGAAGTTTTAGGTCCAGATCCCCTCAGGCAGTCTCAGACTTTTCTCCCACTGCCTGTTTCTGAATCTGTTTACCAATATTGTAGATATATATCTGATAACGACAAGATTTCTTTTCCAACAATCCTGATGAAGCACCAGCTGAGACTTTATCATTGTCTTCAGCTTCAAAGTTAATCTTCATCATTCCTGGTGGGAATATCATCCGGAAGCAGTTTTAAGGCCCATCCAACATCCAGAATCTAAACCAGGGGTGTCAAATTCATCTTAGTTCAGGGACCACATTCAGCACAATCTGATCTCCGGTGGGCCGGACCAGTAAAATAACAATAAAATACCAGCAAAATAATGACCTTTAAATGATGAAAACTTCAGAACTTTCCCATTAGTTTAGAAGTACAATTACATTATGAAGATGTTTACATTTAATGAACTTTTAGAAAACACAATGAACAGCCTGAAATTTCCAAAGAAAAATAAGTGAATTTTAAACCTAATTTGGCCTCAGTTTATCATTTACATAATGACTTATATATATATATTATTAATATTTACACAATTTAAAAATCACATTGGTCTTTATTTATCGAATGAATGTGCGACAAAAATCTTTTCCACGCAAGGCTCGGCATTAATTCGTTTGGACGTGAGCGTAGGATACGATCAAATCTCATGACAGGTCTGAGGTCGTGGACGCATGTTTGAGTCAGTCTGGATTGGCGTTGCAGCACAGAAGATGATGAAATTAATTATTAAACAAACCTCAAACCCTCATCTAAGCATAAGCAGCCACATATTCAGTACTCAGAAGTAACCCATTTACTATATATAATATAATCACACCTATAATTACTTCCTTTACTATATTCATTTCTAAATTGTATTTACACTGATTGTTACTATATTTACATTTTTACTCATTATGCTTTTATTCACTTTTAAGGTTTATTTTCTTCATATACATGCTCTGTTAAAAGTTCACTACGAGGGTAAGATGACTTTTATCTGGTCCTTCCTCAGACCTTTACTCAGGCTGGTTCTGGTGGAGACACAACTATGTGAGGTTGTTTTGACGCCAGCTCTTGGAGCTGTGTGTCCACCCAAGGTCTTCAGGAAGGAGGATTCTTTCTACAGAAATGTATATCTATTGTTTTTCCTCTTGCCTCCCCAGAGTCTCTCTCGACTTCACGCGAGTCGAGACGACCACTCTCATTACTTGCAAGTAATTCTGTATTCAATAATTCTCCTGTAAATAAACTTTTTTATATTTTTACTCATTCCAGACTCTTGGTCATTTTTTCTACAACAATCCAAAACAAATAAAATAGCTGACTGATACCGCTTGGAGTGCACACTGATGCACTCAAAAATTGTTTTGGAAAATAAATATGATAAACAGCTTAAGCTTACACATGACAATTATATTTATCATTATTTCAACCTGTAGTGTGAAATGATTTATGGGCCTAATAAATTTGAGCTAATATAACGGAGATCTCTGTTTGCAAACAAACTCATAAATATGTTAACTCTCGGAGTATCTTATCACCCCGCTGGCACAACAGTGCACACGCATGGTAGAGTGCTGCCTCTGGTTGCTGAGAGGCAGGTGGATGTGTCTTGGACCAGTGGGGGATGCTGTCTGGAGAAAGTCTGCCACATCATTCTGTCCTGTGCAGTCCTGCACACCAAGCTCTGGCTAATGGAGCCTTTTGATGCCCCAGTACAGCCAGAGGAGAAGATGCCCAGAGAACTGTGCCCATGAAATGTCTCCTCTCCAAGGATTGACTTCACTGGGCGAGGACTTTGGATCACGAATAAGGCGTAACATGTAAATGACGATGGATTTCAGCCACGCATTTATATAGGTCTGATCATTCCTAAACTGGGGTTGGTCGGATACAAATGTTTTGTAAATGGCACGTGGATCCAATCGTAAGATCATTCCTCCAATCAGATATGTGTTCATTTCAACATTTGTTTGATAAATAAGGCCCATAGAATCTGCATAATCACCAAACATTTAAATCCAGGTGTCTGGACCTGGAAAGTCCAGTATTTCACATGCTGATCAGAGGAACGTTTTCAGATTATTTTAAATGTACATACGTGTTCATTTTCACGTGTGTAGTAATCTTGACCACCTGAACTGACTCGCCTCATAACTAAAGTCACATCTATTAAGTCAGAAAGACAGAAAATATAAAACAAATTTTCTATATGTAAAACTTAATAAAATGCCACCTCACATTTACCATATTCATCGTGAGGGCCAGATTTGACTCTCTGGTGGGCGGGTTTTGGCCCCTGGACCGTACGTTTGACACCCCTGATCTAAACCATGAGGTGGATCAGAGCTGCTTGTTGTTGGTGGGTTTAAACTCTGGTGGAAACACCTCATGATGTCACAGCTTCATCACACCAAAAGACCACAAAACACAAACCACCGAGAAGTCATGTGACTCACCGAAGCGTCTCCTCCTGGCTGCAGACAGAAAGAAGGTCAGCAACACACACTGCTACAGTTCAACGCTAAACTCTGTGTGTGTGTGTGTGTGTGTGTTTTACCTATCTCCTCTAGGTCAGCAGTCATGGACTTGGATCGGAGGGTCAGCGAGGTGCTCGGGGCTCGTTTTGGAGGGGGCGGAGCTACAAGGTAAGAAAGAATCAGACCTGAAGTTCAATTTTTATTCTGTTGCACGTCAGAGAGACAAACACGAGTCAGAACAAAGACATGTTTATTTAGTTTGGTTTTGTTTCTAAGTTTTAACCTGGGAGTAGTTTCTATTACAAAGACAGAAATAAAACAAATGTGATGCTGAAACAAACAAAATTCTTAAACAATCTGCCAAATTCATATTTTTTCCTTCTTAAGTTGCATTTAAGACGTTTTTTTATAAAAACCCTCCATCAGATGCACAAACATGTATGTAGACCACTGAATTGTTGGTATGTTCTCTGGATTGGTGAACACCAATCTCTCCAGACGTTAAAAGGAGATGCCGCGTGGCTTTCCTTTGAAATGCCCATAAAAGAGTTACAAGACTCATAAGCAGTGTCAGAGACGAGGAAAAAGAAGTTTGTCCTCATTTATTACTGATAACATGGTTATTAATAACATTTGTATGTTTTATTTCCAAAGTTATTAATTACTCCTGAGCCTGCGGCCATGAACACATCTGGACAAACATCCTCCTGGTGTAGTGGGTAGAGGTACAACACGGAATAGATTTATTAACCAGCTGACTAGGTAATAACCTCCAGATTAAAGTCTTCATTATAATAGAAGACGTTGTTGTTTATTTGTTGTAAATTTAATTATTGAGGACAACATTCAGCAGGTGGGTGGGGGAGTCCCAGGTGACTTGAACATTTTATGAAGTGATAATCTGCGTTTGAGGGAACAGATCTGGCAAGGTTGCTCTGATGCACGTGTGTTGAGTCATTTGCACTGCTGGTTTTAGGGAGAACTGAATCCCATCTATTCTCTGAGTTGTCCTTGAATGAATGACATGAATGAAAAGGTTTTAATTTTCCCTCTGATAGAAATTATGATGTTACAACACAATCTGCAGTATCTGCCATTTATCATGAAATTAAAAAATGTAAATTACCTAAATTTATTTTAAAAATCTGACAAAAATACTGATTTAGTTTCATTGTGTTTTATTAACTGGTCTTTATTTAAACATGTCGGATCTCAAACGTACGACAGAGTACTCCTGAGTGTTTGAAGATTTTTATAAATGCCACAATCTTCATCAAAAGTTCGTAAGTAGGACTTCTTAAGAAAAATGTTTTTCGTAAGATTGGTTGGTGAATGAAAAACACACAGAGGTTCAGTTTTAATTTTTTCTTCTTGGACGAACTAGATGCCGTTTTAATTTTTATCTTCCATCTGAATCGACTGCCCCCTCAAACAACAGCAACACAGATTCTTTTATTTTTTCTGTGAACTGAAAACCTTTTGATGAATTTGATATATAGCTGCTGCAATAAGGTGTTTGATCATGCTGATGACCAATGAGCATGACCCACATCGGCCTTTATCTTTGTCTCTGAACTTTGACTAAATTTCAAACTGAAAGTGAAACCAGCTGCTGAATGAAGTAAACAAAAAGCCAGACCTTTCTTCCTGATCAGGTTGGATTCAGACTTCCTGGAAACTGATACGACCTTCATCAGCAGGCGATTTCCTCCCTGTCGGATCAGAGAGACCACCTGCCGGTGACCCACCTTCACCACGTCGGTCCCGTTCACCTGGACACAACACGGAGAGGTGAAGAGATTTAACGAAACACAGTGGACAGAAAAGATCTTTACTCTGTGTTTGGCTGCTCACTCAACATCTAAGAGAGGGTTTTCCATCAAACTGGTTCTAGTGCCAGTTCAGAGCCTAACTTAGACAGTGCTGGTCCAAAGAAGGAGCTACTTATATCAGGAACGGGGTCATGGAGACCACCAGACCAGCTAAACGTTAAAACCACCATGTTTAAAAATCCAGAACCTGTTCAGCATTTAATCTGCTTCTCTAAGGTGAAAATGATCATATCCGAGTTGCTCCTCAGTTTCCTGCTGGATGATGGTTTTATATCGTCAGTTTAAATGTTGCCCAATGATAGAGCTGAACAAAATGTAGTTTATTCGGAGACTGTATATGGTAAATTCACAATGATCCATTATAACAGCATTATTTATCACATTTTCATCATATAAAAGGTCACTATCACTACTATGTTGCTAAGATGCCTCTGTTTAGACCTGAAAATAATGATGAAGCCTTGCTGTCAGACTTTCCGCCAATCAGAGAGCTTAAATTGATGGTAATGTCCAATCAGGAACAGCCAAAGATCAATAAGGGAGCGGAAAGTTCTGTAGCCCCGTTTCCACTGAGCAGTGCTGTTTGGTACGCCATTTTGCATATTTCCATTATAAAAGGGGGCCATACAAGCAAACCATACCGCACCATTTATGGACCCCCTTCAGCTGTAGGTCCATAGGAAAAGGCTACAGTACAGTTAAGGCGGAGCTACTGGCATCAAATTATTGGCAGACAGAAAAACGTCACTGCCCACAACAAAAGCAAACACAATCTTGCCGTTCAGTTCATGGTTCAGTTGGACGTTGGAAAGATAAGAGGAAAAGGATGCCTGCTAACAACAGTGAGGCCTGGTTGTACAATGCAGCATATATCATTCGTACATTGAACCAAAAGTCAAGCAGAACAAAAATAACTGCTGATTGGCTTTCACTGTTGTTTGTAGCGTCAGGTCCAACTTCAAGCTGGTTTTAGGACCAGACCAGAACCAGCGCTGGAACCACTTTGATGGAGACAGGACAGCATCTGATGTCTTCTTTGATTAGACTTCATTTTTCCACGCTTATGATGATCTCAGCAGGTTTTTTAATGTTGAGTGTATTTCAGTTTGCAAAAAACAGATAATTAGTCCGACAGCATTTTCAGTTTGTCTTTTGACTTGTCATTTTTTAGTGAAAATCAAATACTATGACAGAAAATATACCACCGTGGCTACAAGTTTTGAGAAAGACACAAATATAACTCTTCTCCCTTCTTGTTTTCAGTTGTTTCTAAAGTATACTCAGGTATAATTACAAGAATTGCATTAGTGTCAAAGCCTTTTATTCACCACCACATACAAAAAGTGTGTCCCAATTCAGGGTCTGCACACTTCAAAGTGCGCAGACTACGTAGGCTACAGAGTGTCCTCTGTAGTCTGCACACTTCGAAGTCTGCTCAACGTTCGTGAAATGGGACAGCCTACCTAGTCTAGAAGAATGTCCCATGGCAACAACACAGGACGTTGAATCACTTAAACCTCAGAAATTACTCGTAGGAAACGTCAGTAGACGCTGAACACGGAGCAGCAACACCGACAGTTAAAAAAAAAAAAAAAAAAAAACCTTATGAGGCTCTGTTGTTTTCCAGCCGGTACACACTTCATTAATCCCTTAAAAGTCACTGAATGTCAAATATTGACGAATTTTAATGTGACCATTTCACAAACATGCTTTAAAGGTCCCATATTATACACTTTATTCCCAATCTGAGACCATTCATTAATATCTAAATGAAATATTTCCGCC
>JBAJHZ010000026.1:5001899-5014921 GCA_037177175.1 Melanotaenia australis | reverse complement strand
GCAAATGTGGCTGGGGAGAGGGAAGTCTGAGCTTCTCTGCTTATGCAGCAGCCCCTGGATAAGCGGTGGAAAATGAATGGATGCATATACAGAACTTCATAGGTTGTTAAGTCAGGTGTGCTGGCGCAGGGAAACATTGAAAACCTGCAGAATTGAAGCCCCCATGACACCAACTTGAGGATCCCTGGTTTAATGGATGGTCTGTTTGCTTTCCCATGGTCAGTGAACCACACCAGGGTTCACCTACATGTGAACCTAGACTACATGATTTATTTTGTGTGTGAAAATCACAAACTAATGATTTTCTACTGATTTTGTTTTTGTGTAATTCTAATAGTTTCTCACTAAGAAATAAATGGAAAAATAACTAAAATCACAGACGTCAGGTTGTGCTGAAAAAAATTAAACCAAACAAGGCAGGTAAACTGGTTTAAAGGTAAAATATAAAAAGTAACCAAACAAAAAACAGCCAATTATACCCTCAACCCCCGAGGGTCAATGTCGTGCCAATTTTCTTGATGGTTTGATGTCGCTGCCCAACATCAACCTATGAGGGGAGATCGTTAGTTTATCTCAGTAGGTGGGAGATAATATCTCTCATATCTTTGTGACTTTTATGCTAAATAAGACTAAGAAAACAAGTTTCTAGCTTTACATTTATGAGTATAAACAGCTTTTATTAAAATACTTTTATGTAGAAACGATAAACAAAATCATTTTGTTGAAGTGGAGTTTTCGTTGCATTCATCATGACCACAAGCAGATTGAAAGACAGCGTCTGCTGTTACTGCTACGTCTGCACTGTCGGTTTCTGTATTATATATGTAAAACAAACAGCTTCTCAGACAAGCCACTTTTGGTGAGCAATCATTTGGATGAATCATCAGCAGCAGACAAACCTGTAATCTCCAGCTTCCCTTCTCTAGAAAACTCCTTCCCATTTCGTTTGTAGCTGAAAGAAAATGACAACGGACCCAAAAATCTGTTATTCCTGAATGAAGGAGACAACAGGGAGAGCAGATGGAGCTTAAATGTTCTCAATGAGACAACTGGTTTGTCATACAGTTACATAAGGAGGCTGAGAGAGCTGGGGATGCTCTGCAGCTTATGTTGCAGCATATTTCTGTTGGATGAATGGTCACTGTGTCAGCTCTGATTAAAGACTTGTTAATTCTTTTGTGGCTTGGCCAAAACAACAGGCTGCATGTTGGACCAACTACTGCTCGTAGTCGTTCAGAACATGTACGTCGTTGGGGGGGGGACAAAGAAACAAAGAAAACTGGTCTCTGAAGCAGATGGATGACTGATAATGCTTTCCAGCTCGGTTTTTCCTTCTGTGTTCATATGAAAGGTCTACAGAGTTAAAAGGAGTCTCTCCTCCACAGAAGAAGCTGCTGATCTGCCTCAAACACCTCATTTGAAGTCCAAGCTTGCTACTTATATACATGAAATACATTTGCATAATGCTTGCCTAGAGGCTAGTTTGGCACGTCATAAACACAGTGAGCAGCTGTTTACACTCCCAGGAGGTGGTCTTAAAGAGACAGGAGATAAAACTGAACATTTAAGATAGATTACGACATGTGATTCAGCATTAGACAGTTAAATACAGTTGGTGAAAATAAAGCCTTTCTGATGCAGTATGAGCTCTGTACACTCCTGGCTCCTGATTCTCTGAATACAGGGAATGTAAATATTTCTCATCCAAGATAATGAAACCGCAACACGAGGTGCTAAAGCTAAACCAAAAGGAAATACACAAAACGGTAAATCACACTCCAATCGAAGCATCCTCCTCCTGTGGAATGAAGGCCAACTTCTTTTCTGTTTTCTAATCCATCCAAGTTCCAACACATTGTCTTTAACACGCAAATAATTCCACTCTTTAACAAGCTGAGGTTCAGTCTGAGAACACAAAGTAATTTGATTCAGAAAGTCAGCTACCTGTGTTCAGCTTAAAAATCCATTCACAATGCTGATAAACACTGATCAAACTGAAACGGGACAAAACTTTCACTTCAAACTTCTCTAAAGTTGGAACTTATATACATATTTTGTGCAGATCTGCAGAACAGAAGCAGAGTCTTCAAAAGCCAGCAGACTAATGTGTAGTTAAAACTCCCTCTGCTGGACAGACAGAGCTAACACACTGATTTCTGGCTTGTAAAAACTTAGTTTGGAAGCTGAAAACTGCTTACAGGGACGTCTGATCAGAGACACCGATGCACCATCTGTCCTCATCCTGCAGGACTGTTATAACTGACAGCACAAACAATCCTGCTGCTTTTCACTGTTTGAGGGATTTTTCAGCCCCTTGATGAAAATCTGCATTTTGGGATTTACATTGTAATTTCAGTGCCAATTGTTGACCTGAATGTTGTGTTACCATGGCAACCACCCCAAAGTAGGAGATAAATAAAACTGCATATATCAGAGTATCTGTATTTACCTGCTTGATGCTTAATAATTTTAACAGCATCAACAATTAGACAATGATGCACAATCAGCAATATTAGTACAGTTAGACCGATGTCACAATTTAGCCAAGATATGACTTAGACACTTAGACTGTGAGGCTAACAGTATGTATGATACTATAACACAGACGTCTTCCACGGGGCGTCCGTGACCCCCAGAGGGAAATTTGGTTGACCATTTTTTAACATATACATTTTTTATACAATTTTATTTCAGGGATTTGAGTTAAATGTGGAGAAACTACTGTATGTAAGTACATTCTTATACTTTTCCATTCTTAAACAGCTGTAGTAAATTTATTAAGTTTCTGTTCAAGATTATTAATAAACTTTTTGGAAAGTTGAGAATATAAAAAAGCTGAATGTCTGAGCAGCAACTCAAACTGAATTTTAAATTTCAGTCTGAAGCTGAAACTTGAACTTTGAGCCTCAGCTGAGGAGGTTCAGGACCAGAACACACAATTCTGCCCTCTGCTGGCTTATTTACTCAACTTCAAAAGTCACAAGTTGGGGTCCCATGGCCATCTGCTACTTGGACATATTGTGGTTTTTGTTAAATATAAATGATGCCCCTGAGAGCTCTGCCCTGGGAATAAAATACGAAGTGAGCTAAACTATATCTGAGAATCAAACGAAGCTCCTTAAAACAACTTCCTGTTTGTCACACACCAACAGATTACACTAAAAAGCTGTGATGATAGATCATTTATTTAGAAAAATTAGGTTTAGAAAAGACCTCCTGTTGGCTGCATCACAACTCAAAACACGGACTAAATTTTTACAGAAACTAAGAGATCACAATATGAGCTGTAGTTACAGTAATCAGATTCCAATCAACAGATAAAAGGTGCATTTACTGGACCAAACACTGATAACCATCCAGGTGTGTTTGTTTTATGTCTCTTTGCATTGCTTCAGTATCAGGTCCATATAAGCTCCAGTCACCAGACTCTCTGTTGAGACACCGAGCTGCTCCAGCAGGTCTTCAGCCACCTGAAAAACAACAAAAACATATTTAATACAAAAATATTTTTAACAAAAACTACGCCAAAATGCAACAGCGCCGGATTCTACACAGCACTCATTTCCATCAGATTCAGCTCTAACCTTTTAAAACAAGCCCACATCATCATCCCTACGACGCCTTTATGCTGATGAAACATCTTCACTTTCCAGGAGCCTGTCCAAAAAACATCGCTCACCAATATCTTCTCAATCTTATTCCTTCTTAAGCTGGACTTAAGCTTTTTATGAAAAACCTGTCAGATTCACATCATGCTCCCAGACAGCAAATGTTTCATCTTAGATTGATGAATATCAAAGAGGAAAGGACATCATTCAAGTTGAAACTGGGACGTGTCAGCAGGTAAATGCCCATAAAAGGTCATGACATAGCAGTGGTTCTCCAACTTTTTCTACCATGTCCCCCTTTGGAGGAATAAACATTATTAGGCCCCCCCTAACATTTTATACAGAGTGAGGGAACCAGGTATCCATCTATCTATCTATCAGTGGGTCCTTGAGGGCCATAATCCCGCAGGTTTCTGATGTGTCCCTGCTCCAAAACTACCTGACTCAAATTAATCAATCAGTGTGCAAAACTTAATTGGCTGTTGGATCTATTTCATTTGAGTCAGGTGTGTTGAACATTGAAAACATGCAGGGTAGCGGCCCTCAAGGACCGACTTTGGACACCCCTGCTTTATATCTATATCTCTCCATCTCTACATCTATCTTTATTTTATTTTTTTTATTTAACCTTTATTTAACCAGGAGGTCCCATTGAGATTCAAAATCTCTATTTCAAGAGAGACCTGGCCAAGGTAGCAGCCAAACCACAAAGTAAATGCAGGATATATATATATATATATATATATATATATATACTTACTATATTCATGACATCATAGACGTGACGAAGATGTAATAAGAAACACATTTAGATAACTATCCTCTTTCATCCCAGTTACCTGTTTCTCCATACCCGCTTTCTTTTTGTCTTCGTCATTATTTTTCTATTTTCTGCGTCAAGTGACAGATAGCTAAGCTCTTAGCTAATTACGTGCGTAACCAACACAGGTTGTCTGTGTGTTGCTTATCAGTCTTCTGCGTTGAGCATAAATGGGCCTTAAGCAGGAAATTTCTGACCCTCTCCCCAACCACCACTTCACTTCCAGCTCATCCGAGGGGATCCAGAGACGTTCCCAGGTCAACCGGGAGACTCTTGGTGGCATGTGCCCAGTGGGAATATTTTCCACTTCAGCTTAATCTCTCTCTCTCTTTCTGTAGGATGGACTCCAAGTAGTCTGAAATGACCTTATAACCCTTCTCAGATTGACATACAGCAACAGCTGCTCCTCTAAGATCATTGCTGATGTCTTTCCTCCTTGGCATCCTGCTAACAGACCTGAATACTGCTGCTTTTATAGGTGCTGCTCACATTAATGATGGTCAATTAATTAAACGTATTTTATCAGTATTTCCTGGCTGCTACAGACTCTTAGTTTAAATAGAAGCATCAACAGTAGTTTAATGTCACGTCTTCTTCTTCTGAGGTTGCATTTCCCTCATTTTAAAAGATTTCTTTGGCTATTTTATAAAACAATTCAGAAACTTTCAAAATTTTACATTTAATTTACATTTTTCTGTTAAATCTTCAGGAGTCGGACAGATATAATAAACAGTTAAAACCCACCTGCTGTCCCTCTTCAACAGTCTGCTCTGGTCGCATCACCACCTGGACAAACACAGATCAGTCAGTCAGCAGGTTTATACTCTGAGTTCTGGATCAGTCCTCACACTTGCGATCTGCACCTGTTGGTCTGATTTCCAGCTCTCTATGCCTCACAGGAAAGTCTGACAACTAGAACTAACGCAGCGTGGAGTCGCTGTCAGTCACGACGACGTGCCGACACAACCGTGAACGGTTTTCTTAATGGAAATGCTCCCAGTCGAAACGGACTTTATTAAATCATGTCCACGTTAAATGAAAACGTAACCAAATGCGTCATCGTCTTCTTTAGGAGACAGATGAACAGAATCCTTCAAGTGACCGCCTCCATCTGCTGCTGTGCAGCTTGACTGAAGTGGACCAGAGAGGCTTGATCAGGATGCTGATCGCTGATTATTCTTGTTGCCTCTCATTTGTTAATAGTTTCCTGTAAATCGCCAAGTTACATTTGTTATGAAAGCACAATAAACAAGCCCTCATCCTTTGTTTACAAAATATAAAAACAAATAGATTAATCAATGACCTCATTTAGAACAACCTAAATTGTGTGTGTGTGTGTTTCAGTGTGTGTTAACCTCTAGCTCCATGTAGTGTCCCAGTCCCTCCACCATGTCCAGGTGAACTCTGGTCTGGCCAATCAAAAACAGCCGTCGCTCCTTTCTCACCTCTCCTTTAAGGCCGAGAGCGTCTGACAGCACAGCCTGCACACACACATCATCATCATCATCATCATCATCACCACAATTACCACCACCATCATCATCATCATCGTCATCATCATCTAGGCATGCATTGTTTCACCTGGAGGCTGGATGGGTCGCTGGTTGGACTGATAGAGTAGCGAGACAGTTTGGGTCCAACAGTGTCTGGACGGTCGTAGAAGATCAGCTGACCCGAGCCGTTCTAACAAACAAAGTCAGATGAGATTATTTTCATTTATTTCCCCAATTAAATGAAAATAAATTAGTCCTCAAAGGGACATTTCAATGTAAGTTGTTTCCCCCTAATAAGTCAATTTTCTTCACATATCCAATATGCTCAAATTATATTTTTGCTCAAAACTGTAAATTAAAAACTTGATCTAAACAACCCACTGATTCTGATCTTAAGTGAGATGTTACCTAAAACAAAATCCACGAGCTTCCAGATGCCAGATTAAATGAACTATTTAAAAACGGCTTAAAATCAAGTCTGAAACAGATTTAAAGCTGGTCAAAAGCTGTCCAGATCAAAGTCTAACATCAAATCCAAAACAAACTAAGCTCATGTCAGATAATCCATGTCTAACACCAGTTCAACCACAATTCAAAAATATTTACAAGCTTCCTAAATTTTTGATTTTTTTTAAAGGTCCAGTTTAAACCACGATGCTGAGACAGAAAAATGTAAAAATTTGGCTGCTTTCTGGCCTCTCATTTCCATGGTAACAGAGTTTTAGGCGGATAAAACCGCAAAGATTTGGCAGCAGCTTCCAGAGAGAAATGATCTTGCAACGCAAGGCGAGTCCCGTTGGTGTAAACTGGAATCTTTTTACTATGATGGCATCTTTCATGTCATCTCAATCAAACTGCTTAACCTGTGAAAAGCACAACAACAACAGCGACAGACCTCTGTGTCATGTTTGCGCTGCTGCATCGTTTCAATTTATCTGGTCTATTGAAGTAAAACCTGTTTCTGTTGAGTATTTACGTCATCAGTGAAGACGCAGAGGTTACATGCTCCAGATAATCATCTGTACAAGCGGAGGGTTGATAAAAAGATGCCTGGATTGAAGGGATGTTGCCTTTTATCTGTTGTATCTTTGTCTTCTCTTTCTTCTTTACACTTTCCTTTTTACTTCTCTTCATTATTCCCCTTTTATTTCTGTCTCCTCCTGGCAGGTCCAGTAAATTACATAACTCTAAATAAATAAGATTAAAATAAATAAATGAACGAAAAATCAGATTATTAAGAGAAGCCTTATACCCATCAAGCTCCACTTGGCAATGCGTATTTGTTCAGCACAACACAGCAGCCAGACCATCATTCTGCTGCCTTGCTGGACAGAAGTTAAAAATGTTTTGGTTTAAATAAACTAAAAAGACGCCTCTGAATAAGACCTGGGAGGACAAGTCCTGGAAAGACAATTGTGAGATTTAAGATCTTATAGTATCTGAACATTTCAGTACCATGAAGTCTCGTAGCTTCAGTCGTCCTTGACTGCAGTTGAAGAAGGTGTCATGCTGCCTGATGATCGTGCCTTCTGATTGGCTGAGCCGAGCGGCCTTCTGGGCAAACTGCTCCGGATCGCTCACCTTAGCTTTGATCTCCACATTGGAAGGCATGGCTCCACTGGGCATGTGCAGAACAGAGAGAGAGAGAGAGAAAGAGAGAGAGAGATATGTGTTGATGCTTAACATCATGTTATTGATAAGCATTTATATTTCAATGGCAAGTTTATTTGTTTAGCACATTTCATGTACAAGACAATTCAAAACGCTTAGCATAGAACATTAAAAGCATTACAGCAGGGTGCAGGAAGCAATAACAAGCGCATTAAAAACTTTAAAAGAATAAAAAGAAATTCAATAAATACAAAGAAAAAAGCTCAAATAAAATAGCTAAAATACAAGAAATAAAGCTCCAGTGTGGGGAATTAACAGCTGTTTTGATAGAAACAGTTTTTAACTCTAATTTAAAACTGCTGAGTCAGCAGACCTACAGTTTTCTTGGAGTTTGTTCCACATGTGAGGAGCATAAAACGCTGCCTCTCCACATTTACATTCAAGGTTCAAGGAATCTTTATTATCCCGTGAGGGTAATTTGTTGTACAGCCATCAGTTTAGTTCTGACTCTGGGAAAAGAAAGTACACCTGACCCTGATGACCTGAGGGATCTGGTTGCTTTATAACGAACCAGAAGATCCTGAATGTATTTTGGTCCATTCAGGTTTTTGTAAACTAACAGCAGGATTTTTATAGTCAGTTATTTATACACAGCAAGCCAGTTTAAAAATCTGAGGACTGGATTTCTAGGATCTACTTTCCTGGTCTTAGTGAGGATTGGAGCAGCTGTCTGATGGACCTTTAGGGAGTCTTAACGTTTAGGGCCATTAAGGTACTGAGGTGTGAAACCATCACAGCAAATTTGTAAACGTTGTCCAGCTATATAGACAGAGCGATGGAGAGAAACGTGAAAAGCTAGATGGCTTGTTTGCTGCA
This sequence comes from Melanotaenia australis, assembly GCA_037177175.1. Taxonomy (NCBI): domain Eukaryota; kingdom Metazoa; phylum Chordata; class Actinopteri; order Atheriniformes; family Melanotaeniidae; genus Melanotaenia; species Melanotaenia australis. The sequence goes on along the minus strand of JBAJHZ010000026.1, from coordinate 5,006,513 downwards.
GTAAAGTATAAACAATAATTTCATTTAACACCAGGTGTGAAGATATTTGGACCTGTCTACTTGTTATAGAACAGAGTGAATGTGTTTTTATTCATCGTGTGAATTTGCTGTTTACAGCGAGCATGAAAAACCTGCTGTACTTGTTAATTACTGGACAGGATGCTCGCCAATTCTTCCACCTTGCACTTTACAGCCGCAGCTCAACTATAACTGGAAAACAAACTAAGATAATAACTATAATCAACATTCATGAACATGTTAAAAGATTTACTCAGAGTCCAACCACTTCTCGTTATGAACAGGATGAAAGCCAGCTATGTAACGGTAGATTTCTGTAGGTGACGTTTGGGGGACAATTTTAAAAAACGAAGGTCTTTCAAAACACTGAACATGCTCCTGAGTAATTTCTGAAGCTACAAAACTCTGCCAAACACCCGCATTAAATATATATTGACTACTACACGCTACAAGAACAGACCTAAATTCCCGAAATGCACCGTTATCTAGACCAAAACAAAGATGGCGACTCAACTGATGCATATAAACGGAGGTATAAACCTAGCAAACACCACGAACTGGTTAATAAAATTTAAATATTAATAAATAAACTTTGTCTACATACCACTCACCGTTCAGAACACATGTATGTATCTTACCTAATCCCGTGTTTCTGCTGTTGATTGATTCCGTGTCGTCAGTGCTTGATTTTACCGCAAAATGATCTGTCCAGGGCGGTGCAAGCACCAGGACTGCTCTGAGAGCAGCCAGACCTATGAGCTAGACCCAAACATGAATATAACCAATCAGATCGCAGAGCAGTGCTGAGTGACAGGAGAGCGAACGAATAACAATAAAGCGAAGAAATGACAAGTAAGGTGACTCACTCCACAACATTTTCAGAAACGGCTTGGGAAAAGGCACGAAACAGGGAAACGAAGATGTCTCACTCTGATTTTTTTCCGTGGATAATTCCTCAAATTCACGACCCTCCAGTGACTTTCATAGCCAAAAATGTCTACATTTCTAAATTAAAATGTTAAGAAATAAGATTTCACATGCACACACACACAAATAATTCACTTTTGACTCCAAACATAAGAAAAAGAAAAATCCATTTTTATTCTAATCTGTCAGCAACATCCACTATTATAAACAAACTCAAAAGATATTTTTAGCAAATCCATTCCAATACTCTTTTAATTCTTGTTTATATGGCTTCAATATCCTTAAATTTGATTTAATTCTATTTTTAACCCCTTGTAGTGAAAAGCTTTACTGAGTTAATTGGTGGTAAACTAGACCCAATGCACTTGGCCTCAGAAATGTGGAAAGGGGTAGATAATTCAAAATGTTTTATTCTTACCAGGTTGCATAAACATCTACAGCGTCTTAAGTCTAATACAATACTCTTATTTGCAGGTTTTAGTTCAGCTTTTAACATGATGCAAATGTTTTAATCAAGAGATTACCCTCAGATTTTAAGCTACCTGATCATATTTTATAGTTACTGTTAAATATTTTAAACAAACAGAATTCAGCAGGTCTTTATTATTCAACAAGTCTAAAATGTTCATTTCAATTACTGGCTCCCCTCTCCTCTCTCATAACTCATGACTGATAACTATGAACTTAATTAAATTAAGTAAACTTGATTAAACTAATTCTCACTACAATTCCATAAAAACTGATAAAAAAAAATCTTACAAACATGAGAATGAAAAGGAGCAGAATGAAGAAAACTCTTATATAAACTGCCCCTTTTTTAACATAATTTTTTTTATCTAAATACATATAAAAAAAAGGGCAAAAAAAAAGAAGAATTAATACATATATTTATTGGTACCCTCACAATATCGATTTAGCTAAATAATATATATAGTTTGTAAATGGTCTATACTTAAATAGCGCTTTTACCCAATGCGCCTGACACATCAAATGAGTCACATTCACCCATTTACACACACTGACAGCAGGAACTGCCATGCAAGATGCCCACCACGACACACGAGGAGCAATTAGGGGTTCGGTGTCTTGCTCAGGGACACCTTGACATGCACTTGACAGATCGGAATCAAACCGGCAACCCTTGGGCTACAGGACGAACACTATGATATGAGGCTCTGTTTGTTTAAAAAAAGTAGATGTAATATGTGTAGATGTTGTTGGTGGACGCACGGCTTGGGCTCTGGAACCACTGTTCTTGAGAGGGGCTGGATACTCTTCTATTCTGGAGTTGCTCCCGGTGAGAGGCACCAAGCAGGTGTGGGCATGCTCATTGCTCCTCGACTTGGCGCCTGTACATTGGGGTTTACTATGATGGACGAAAGGGTAGCCTCCCTCTGCCTTCAGGTGGGGGGACGGGTCCTGACTGTTGTTTGAACTGCTGTTTGGTGCATAAGCACAGAGTACCCACCCTTCTTGGAGTCCTTGGATTGGGTGTTGAAGAGCACTCCTTCCGAGGACTCCCTCGTTCTGCTGGGGGACTTCAATGATCATGTGGGCAATGACAGCGAGACCCGAAGGGGCGTGATTGGGAGGAACGGCCCCCCTGATCTGAATCCGAGTGGTGTTTTGTTGTTGGACTTCTGTGCTTGTCATGGACTGTCCATAGCAAACACCTTGTTTAGACATAAGAGTGCCCACATGTGCACTTGGCACCAGGACACTCTAGACCGCAGTTCGATGATTGACTTTGTAGTCGTGTCATGGCGGCTACATGTTCTGGACACTTGGGTGAAGAGAGGGGCGGAGCTGTCAACTGATCACCACCTGGTGATGAGTTGGCTCAGATGGTGGGGAGGATGCCGGTCATGCCTGGCAGACCCAAGCGTGTTGTGAGGGTCTGCTGGGAATGTCTGGCAGAGTCCCCTGTCAGAAAGAGTTTCAACTCCCACCTCCGACAGAGCTTCAACCATATGTCTGGCAGACTGGGGTGGTGGTCCCCCTCTTCAAAAAAGTGGACCGGAGGGTGTGCTCCAACCACAGGGGGATCACACTTCTCAGCCTCCCTGGTGAGGTCTATTCAGGGGTGCTGGAGAGGAGGGTCCGTCAGATAGTCGAACCTCAGTTCAGGAGGAGCAGTGTGGTTTTCGTCCCGGTCGTGGAACAGTGGACCAGCTCTACACCTTCTTCAGGGTCTTCGAGGGGGCATGGGAGTTTGCCCAACCAATTAACATGTGCTTTGTGGACTCCGAGAAAGCATTCGACCGTGTCCCCCGGGGGCTCCTGTGGGGGGGTACTCCGGGAGTATGCAGTGCTGGACCCGCTTGGATGGGTTTTGTTGGTCTATGTTGTTGCTACGTGTCTTTGGTTGATGTCTATGGTCTTACATGTTTTTGCTAAATGCTGTTGCTTTATGTATGTCTGTGTTGCATATTTAGACGTTGTAGGACTCTGCACTTGTCTTTACCAAGCAGCAACCTCCGGCGGTGAAATGTGAAGCCTATGAGGAAGTGCAAAAAATTGCAGTTCACCCTTCATCCACTAAGGACAGGCTCCAAAACAGAGTCAGTCCCATAGACTGTATATAAAAGATGGATGGAGCCTCCGTGACGTCGGTTTCTGAAGAGCAAAAGTGAAGCTCGTTGGGCGATTCCTTCCATCTGTACACCATGGAAATGTACCCTGTAGGTAATAACACAGAGTTTAGAAAAGAGAATTAAAATGTTCTTTGAAATTAACTAGAGGATCCTCTGAGTTAAGTACACATCTACAAGAGGTTTTGTTTTTCTATTCCCATCAACAGCTGAGAGGTTTCACTCACTTTGTTATTAATTCTGTTATTAAATGTCTGTTGTCTAAAAGACAGCTTTAAACGCAAGGCTATTCTTATGTTTTGTAAGGGACTTAAATTACAATGTAAATTCTTACAACAGACTCATTCATGTGTGAGTAGTAAGTGTACTGTAAAACTAAGTTTTGGAAAAATCAGTGGGGTGACAACATTTTATTTTCACATGGCAGCTATAGATCTGGAGGTGTTGTATTCTGTTTCTATAGATTTCCAGAGGAGGTTATTACATTCAAATCTTGTGAAAAAGGACATTTATTGCAGTGGTAAATAACGAGCACTCACTTATTCTCTTAGAAAATGTATAATGCAAATCAGAACAAGACTTTATTTGAAACAATTATCGTCTTGGCGCTGGCGGAAGTCGGCGGCCTTGCCAGTAGCTCCGTCTTCTTTCTCCTTATTTAAGTGTTTTTTGCACATTTTTACTCTCTACTTTTCTGTTTGCACGCATCTGCTGTGTACTTATATTATATCCTAAGGATATGGCGTATTAGCAGAATCCTTGTTTATTCAAAGGAGAAGCTACTCGAACTACGGGCAATGAGGCGAGCCGGCATTGTTCACCCCATACCTGCAGAGCTGCGCCGCCCGTATCGTGGCTGCCGAGCTGGAGCGAAGCTAAAGGCTAAGCTTACAGGCAAAGCGGTGGAAATACAAACCCGCAGTCCCTTCGATAGTTATGGGGAACGTGAACTCTGTGTCAAACAAGATCGACGAGCTGGCCGCCCTCGTTAAGACCCGGACGACCTACAGAGAGTGCAGTTTAGTGTGTTTCTCTGAAACATGGCTGAGCAGCAGCACGCCCGACACCACCGTGGATC
>JBAJHZ010000026.1:4891599-4908276 GCA_037177175.1 Melanotaenia australis | reverse complement strand
ACCCTCGCAGTGCTCGCCGGCTGGTCCAGGTGGGTGTAGACACCATTCTCTGAGATGAGGCTGTTATGCAAACTGAAGGGGGTACATATGTGGTCTAATCATGGGTCGGAGCCAGTGTTGTTTTTGGCAGGCATCTCAGTTTTAGTATTAGTTTTAGTCACGTTATAGTAATTTCTAATTTTCTAAACTCAAAAAGGTTTTAGTCCAGTTTTAGTCAAATAAAAGAAGTATTAGTTTTTAACAAATTAATTTAGGTCAATAATACATATTAAAAAGTGGAATCAAGGTTGACGGGTTATACCAAGTATTGCAATTCATAAAACATTAACCTTAATGCCGCATAATAACCAGATCCTTTACCAGACTGATAGCTTTAGCCGAGACTTTCCCATCAACAAGGATGCAATGTTGCCATATTATGCTTATCTACTGTTGGGTAGAAACCTTTAATTTCTATATTTCACCTTTTTTCATTAATTGATGCCCTACTTCTTCATACAAAAATGTCACAAGAAAATAGCAGATTTATAAGTTCAACATATAGCAACATATTGTGAGCTTGTTGTTTGTTATTTTCATCAATAATTACAAAATTAAAACGAACAGTTTTAGACTTAGAAGGTTTCCCAGTCAACAGCAAATACTGTAATCAATTACTCCAAAAAAGCAACAGGCAACAACATCCTAACTTTGGTAACTGTGGCTTTATTTCTGAGAATTTTCTGAAGTGCAATACTCCACCCTGAACATACACATGCCCAAAATATGAGCAAAGGATGAAGAACATATGATGGATTATAGTTAAAATATGTCCATATATCATTTCATCACTTCTACCTTTGTCGACGCTGCCGCCATGATTCATCTTTGTGTATTGGGATGTGTCTAACTGCTGTGTGTGTGGTTCAGCCAGTTTAGTGCGTGTGTGAGTGAACGTGCACACGGAGGGAAACGCACAACCACTGCCTTCCTTTCCTTGTGTTTCAATCCGTTAACAAGTGTAAAGAGGAGCGTAGGGAGTTAACCCCGAAGCGAATGCTTCAGCCCTGGAGAAGACCTCTGGTCAGAAGAGGAAAACTGGAAAGGCATATGAATGAATAAACTACTAGTCTGTGTGTGTGCTGCATGTCTCGTGGTGGGCGTGGCCAAGGTGCAGCTGACAGATTACGCTCAAAATAGGCAGAAATGTCCTGCATTTTTAATGTCGGTCAATCAGCCCTTGAACATTTTCGTCTCATCTCGTCAACGAAATCTAACAAACGTCTCGTCATGTTTTTGTCATCAGAGAGCCATTTTTAGCTCGTCACTGTCTTATCGTCATGAAAAAAAGGTTCGTCAACTAAATAAATTCGTCATCACCATCAAAAACAACACTGGTCAAAGCTGATCCAGTATGATCACGGGTCTCCATGACATGTGAAGTCAGTGCCACAGATTTGTAATCCTGGGGGCCACTGGGATATGAGGTCTTTGGTACAGAAACGAGGCATGACGTCTTCCACCACACTGGTTCCCTCTGTAGACTCAGACCCATGATGAAGATGTAGTGTAAGACTCTACAGAGCTGGGAGGCACAGGCTTTAAGGACATAGGGACTCACCTGATCCGGTCCTGCTGCCTTGCCTGGGTGTAGTCTTCTCAGTTGTTTCTCAACCTGATTACATGTGAAGCTGACAGGTGAAGGAGGATTGTCAGGTCTATCACCTCCTGTCTCCAGCCCTGAAAGCCTCTTCTTGTCATTGAGGAGGACTTTGATGTCTTTTGTCACCCGCGGCCTGTTATTTGGGTAACAATAGACTGTGCTGGGATAATGCTATCAGTGCAGAAATCTATGTAGAGTGAAATACACTCCTCAGCGTGGGGCTCAGAGTGCTCGCCAGTCTGTCGCTTTAAAGCATCCCTGTAATTTCTCCAACGCCTTATCCGACCAGCTCCTAGCAGCCCTTGTGGTCATCGGCTGCCTCTTCACAACAGGCACATAGCATGAAGACAGATAATGAGGTTGTGGTCTGATCTCCCCAGTGGGGGGAGGGGAGGAACTGTAGGCATCCTTAGTGTTTGCATACAACAGGTATATAATTCTCTCCTCTCTGGTGGGACAGTCCATGTACTGCACAAAGTTTGACAGTGTAGCGTCTATGGTCAACCGAGATCACAATGAAAGCACTCTTGAGTCTTCATGGTAACATGAACAGTGTCACATGCAGCAGTGGGGTTTGCAGAAGAAGGGACATAAACTGTCACTAGGATGACATGGGAAAATTTCCTAGGCAGATAATATGGTCTGAGACCAACATCACACAGTTCAATGTCCGGTCCACAGCTTTGCTCTTTGATGATCATGTGGGCGGGGTTACACCACTGGTTGTTGACGCTCATGGTGCATTTTCTGTCGGCTCGGACAGTGTGAAAGCCCACGATGGATACATTATCATCGGGAATATTCTGATGCAGCCTTGTCTCCACAAAGCACATGAAGCTACTCTCCCGATACTCCCTCTGACTCCGGGTTAGTGCTGCAGCTCGTCCATTTTATTCACCAGTGGCCTCACGTGGGTTGTAACTTTTCCTCTCTGTACGCCTCCACTGTCTCACCGCCTCCCTTTTTCTTTTCTTCTGTGCTCCTCCTCTGCATCTCTGGTGTGTTTTCCTCCAGTTTTCAGCCAGTAAATCCTTGGGTCTGTCCGCTGGTCCGGCCGGCTTCAGGGCGATCAGCTGATCCTTGGAGTAAAAAAAGCGAGCGGTGTGTATTTGGTCCCAACTCTCCACAAAAGTAAAAGTTCTGCGGTGATAACAAGTGCAAAAACTCTCTCAACCCACATATTGAGAGAGCAGCTAGTTATAGCCAACAAAACAAGATGTACAAAGAAAAAAAAGAAAGAGTTAAAAAGAGTTAAAAGTACGGAAAGGGCCGGAGTGACTGAAAAGGCGGCACGGTTGTTAACACATGCGCACACTTGAGACCATTAAAGATGTAAATATCTTTATTATTGTTTGTAAAAGGGTGTCTAAGTATTTCACCGCTGTGAAAGCAATGAAAGCAGTTGTTTCACTCTTTGATTCATATTTTCTAAAACGTTGACGTTTCTGACATGATAAAATGGATCTGTTTATGCCTGCATTAACATACAGTAGAAGTCTGAAAGGTTATCTGGGAGCCGCTGGAGGCGGAGTCTGGGAGAGGCGGGGCTGCATCAAGTGTTCCACAAAAACAGTACAACTGATCCAGTCTTCTCAATCTTTATCATTAACAGATCTTCAGAACAGGGGCTTTTCTCACCTCCGCCTTGCTGCCAGAGACCTGGTCACTCACCAGGGAGGCGTCCAGGAGGCATCCTGACCAGATGCCTGAGCCACCTCATCTGGCTCCTCTGGATGTGGAGGAGCAGCGACTCTACTCTGAGCCCCTCACAGCAAACTTCTAACCCTTTCTCTAAGGTAGAGCCTGGCCACCCTGCAGAAAAAACTTTTGACAGCTTGTATTTGAGATCTTGTTCTTTCGGTCTCTACCCACAGTTTGTGACCATAGATGAGGGTGGGAACGCAGATCGACCGGTAAATTGAGAGCTTTGCCTTTTGGCTCAGCTCCTTTTTCACCACGACAGACCAATGCAGAGTCCGCATCACTGCAGACGCCGCACCGATCCACCTGTCGGTCTCCCGCTCCATCCTTTCCTCACTCGTGAACAAGATCCTGAGACACTTGAACTCCTCCAATTGGGCAGGACCTCATCCCCAATCCAGAGACAGCACTCCACCCTTTTAACCTTAAGTTTTAAAATAAAAACTCAATCAGATTAAACTTTTATTCCAGTTTAAAAGTAACACTGGTTCACACGTTTAATGAGCTTTCTCACCACAACAAGGATGCCGGACACGTCCCAGCAACAAGCTGAGGAAGTCGGTGTTCAGGTACATGCAGTGTTCATGTATGTCTGAGCATGTGACCCCTCCCACACAGTGTCCCCTCCTACTTTTAGTTACTCCTTGACTGTGGCAGAACATGTCATCTGAAACCACCTCAAGTCAGTCAGTAATGGCCTAAGCCCTCCAGGAGGTAAGAAAGATCCATAATGACCAAGGGAAGACTTCCCAGATGTGAGGACGGTCGATATAAGACAGAAAGCTGACCCAGAGTCCTTCAGTCCATCAGCAGTTAAACTATTTATTATAAATGTTAAACCTTAATGTGATAGTCAAGTTTATATGATTAAAACAGAATAAAAATTTCAAGAGTTCTTAGTTAAAAGGAAACTAGTCAACAGGATTAACTTAAAACTGAGAAGTTCCATTTTACTGATACTTTCAGCCATCAGGTGTGTTTACCTGCTGGAATTGGAAACAGGATTATAATCTCACATGTTCTACTCTGTGAGAGGAAACTTGGTTTTAACGACTTTTTAAAAGTACAGATTTAAAAATGATGAAAAATGCTGTGCAAAGAGAGAATTCCTAGGCTTTCGGTAGTAACGCCGTGGTACAAGTGCAGCACATCGGGGACAAATCTTTCCTGTGTGGATTGAGCTGAGCTTTGTTGGAACTGGAGGAAGAACAAACCTTGGTTCCTGTGAGCGCGATGGGCCACCTGAAATGTTCTTCATGGCAACAAAACTGCATTAATGTGATAATAACGTGTTGACTAGTCCAGCTGTAGTCCAAACGTGTGTGTGTGTGTGTGTGTGTGTGTGGGTACTGACTGGATGGAAGAGTGGGCGTGGCTCGCTGTCTTGTTCAGGTACTCTGATGCCACCTGGGCATTTTGTCTCATCGTCATGACGACCTGAGAATCTGCTGCTTTCAGTTTGTTGTTCTCAGAGCGCAGAGAGTCCACCTCCACCTCAAACACACAAAAACACCCATGAACACATCCTCTAAACCTGAGATATAGATCAGTGATTCCCAACCATGGGGCCGTGGCCCCTGATCAGGCCTTAAGTGCCACCTAGAGGGCCAAAAAGAGCCCACGGGCTACAATGGTTTTATAAGTTAGCAGTTCAATCCATACAAAATATTTGAAAAGAGCGCCACACCAGTGGCTGGGAAACCCCCGCCATGTAACGTCAGCAAGAGAACAACTTACTACTGGATGACCATCTACAAGCATGATAAAAGCGGCTGAAAACATGGAGCACATCTAGTCTGGTTTGTGTGGTGGAGCCATCAGTCAGTTCCAGTTCAGGAGAGTGTGGTGATGCCGAGGAATATGCTAGCATCACACCTTACAAGATCAAACTATACCGAACAGACTATATGCTTCTGAGTCAGACTCTGAGTTGGAGAGAGGCGGTGGAGAAGCAAACATGGCCACTGCAGCAGCAAACACTTGGCAGGGGAATACAGACTGGTACAAACTATTTTTCATAAATGTAATTTATTTAAACCAAATTTCAAACAAAAGCAGAGCAGTGTATTTATTATCAAACTGAAATATTTACCTGATACTGTGATAAGGTTACTACGTAAATAATGAAATCTGAGACTACTGTAATTGTTGTAATATAGACATAACATGACTGTACATGTGATAGTAATCTGACCAGAAAATTTAATACTAGAACGACCAAGGTGGACATTTTGATTGCTTTGGAATTTGCATAATCAATAACTTAGTGAAATAAAATCAGGATGCCATGCTGCTCCCTGACTTTTCCTAAAACTACTTGAATTTTTCATTAAAACTAGTTTTAATATTTACTATGTAAAGAACAGTGGACATATGATAATTTCTACCTATTTTGGCTACAGGAAGTCATTTTGACTACACGCTGTTCTATGTTTAGATTCCTGACATTCTGGATCAGATGATGTGGAAGTATTCTGTAAACTAGGGTGTATGCAGAGATGGATCCATGCTGGGTTTTACATTATACTGGACCTTTTAGGAATAAATGTCCATATCAGCATCAAGAAGTGTCCTGAAACCCAAACAGCTGAAAGGGGTTTCTGCAGAGGAATGTCTAGCGAAGTTTATGAAGGGAAACAGCCAGCAAGGTCGGTGGAACCAAGTGGACTGTAGTACAATTTAAAGCTGCAACAGGCTCCTGAAAGGAGGAAGAGCCAGGTAGGAAGAAGCTCGGAAAAAACCTCTGACACTGACAGCAGGCAAAGTTGTAAGCAGAAGCTGAGATTTTTTTGCCTCATAGTAAATTACTCAAATTAATTAGTCATGGTGCAGAACTTGATTGGCTGTTAGATCCATTTAATTTGATGCAAATGTGTTGAAGCAGGGACACATGGAAAACCTGTTGGATTGCAGCCCTCGTAGGACCAAACTGATTAACCCTGATGTAGATGGTCATGACAATACCATCTGGCCTCACTCTTACTTATGTCCTGTTATCTGGGTGTTCTTCACTTCAGGTTTATCCACCCCAGCTCCGTTTTTTTGTAAATATTTAGGTTTCTGCAATTTGAAGTTTAGATTTAGTTTGTTTCTCTGGAAAACAAGGCCACGGTTGTTGCTTTATACTTTGTTTTGTAAAACATTCTTTGATTAGGGCTATAACCTATAAGGTAGAATTAGTTTAGCTGTATGTTAGCTATAAATGGAATTAATTGAAGTTTAAATGTAGTGGTCAGATTTACTGCTGGTGGCCATTTTAGTAGTTACAGAATCTGGATCATTCCAGTGTTAAAATGATGAGACAGACCCCTGTTTTTAAATTTTTGCAGGTGCCAGTGTTATCTGTGTGTGAGCATGACAACGGAGGAGGAGAGTATTTGCTGTTAGCAGCAGGACAAGGTGAAGCAGAATGATTTGGATGGTGCCATCATCAGTCATCAAAACTTTCCCGTGGTGTGTCTAAATGAACCAGCTCAACCTGCAACATCTCGCCAAGGCGTAGGCAAAACTGTCTTCAGAGCACCTGGTCCAGGTTCGAGTCCTGGCCTCGGAGCCTTTGCTGCATGTCATTCCCCATACTCCCTGATCACCTTTCCTGTCAAGCTACTAAGACCACTAGGACCTTAAAAATGTTTTCCAGTGTTAGCTAATGCATTCAGTGTTAAATAATGCCGTCCAGTATTAGCTAATGCTATCCAATTTTAACTAATGCTATCCAGTTTATTTTACATCATACTGGACCGCATACAGCGTTACCTAACATCATCCAATGTTCGATAACGTTATCCAGTGTCAGCAATTGCGATCCAGTGTTAGCTAATGTCACCCAGTGTTAACTAAAGCCATCCAGTGTTAGCTAATGCTATCCAGTGTTAGATAATGCCATCCACTGTTAGCTAACGTCACCCAGTGTTAACTAAAGCCATCCAGTGTTAGTTAATGCTATCCAGTGTTAGATAATGCCATCCACTGTTAGCTAACATCACCCAGTCTTAGCTAACGTCACCCAGTGTTAACTAAAGCCATCCAGTGTTAGCTAACGTCATCCAGTGTTAGCTAACGTCACCCAGTGTTAGATAACGCCATTGAGTGTTGGTTTTCTTGCTGTTCACATGATAAGTAAATGTCTTTGTGATGATATCATTGGAATTTGTCATTTAACTGATGACGTTTAGTTTGATAAACTGGAGATGGATTTGGTTTAGATACAGAAAACTAATGAATTAAAATTAAAGTTCATAACTGACCTGCAGCTGCTGAAGCTCCGTCTTCAGTTTGGAGACGCTGTTTTCTGCTTTCACTGCTCGCCTCTAACACACACACGCGCACGCACGCACGTACACACACACACACACACACACACACACACACACACACACACACACACACACACACACACACACACACACACACAGAGACTCCAGCTTATCTCAGATGTTACAACCTGTTTGTAAACACCAGAGATCAGCAAATGCAGAGTGTGTTTGTGTGTGTGTGTGTCACCGTCATCAGGTGCAGGTTCTGCTCCACAGATTGGACCATGCTCTCCAGGTCCTGCGCCTCCTTCTCTTCCTGGCGCCTCCTCAGCAGCAGCTCCTCCGACAGCTCAGAAGCCCTGCAGGATGGAGGAAGAGACACAGAGCCATTGTGGGTAAACAGTCATAGCAGTGCCACGCTGTGATTGGTCGTTGCTGACCTGCGATGGCTGTCCTGGGCTCTCCTCTGCAACTCCCGAATGGTTCTCCTCAATGACATGTTCTCCTCCTCCAGCTGAGAGACAGCATTTATGTGATCAGACACCCGTGTTTTAAGTTGAAGTTTCTACCAGACTGTCCCCTCGTGTCCAACAAGACATTTCTTCTAAACACCAACCAGGTTTCCTGTTTAAACACATTCAGCTCCTCCTCTTGTGTCTCACATTACATCTCTGATTATTTTCACTCATCATAGAAACATCACAGTTATGTTTAAAAGGAATTTGTTTCACCTTCTGCATCAGGCTGCTCTTCTCATTGCTTCTCCTGCTAAATGAGATGAATTCTTCTGCAATTGAAGTATCATCTCCTTCATAGTTCTCTTGTCCTGCTGCTGTGGGACCCCCTTCAGGTTGAGAGGAAAACCTGGAAAAGCAGGTGATGCGTTAACCTGGAGCAGCAGGCATAGCGCTAACCTGAAGGAGCGGACATAGCGCTAACCTGGAACAGCGGGCGTAGCGCTAACCTGGATTAGCAGGCGTAGCGTTAACCTGGAGGAATGGGCATAGCGATAAGCTGGAGTAGCGGGCATAGCGTTAACCTTGAGGAGTGGGTGTAGCATTAACCTGGAGGAGCAGGCGTAGCGTTAACTAGAAGTAGCGGGTGTAGTGGCTGAGAGTTAACATGGAGTAGCAGGTTTAGCATTAACCTGGAGGAGCGAGCGTAGTGTTACCCTGGAGGTGCGTGCATAGCGATAACCTGGAGTAGCGGGCGTAGTGTTAACCTGCAACAGCAGGTGTAGCGTTTACCTGGAGTAGCAGGCATAGCATTAATTTGGAGTAGTGGGCATAATATTAACCTGGAGAAGCGGGCGTAGCATTAATTCGGAGTAGCGGGCGTAACATTAACCTGGAGTTGCTGGCGTAGCATTTGGCTAGAACAGTGGGCGTTGGGCTCCTGGGCTCTTCGCTCGGGCTGCCCTGGGTGGCGTCAGCCGATCTTGGCCCACGACGGCCTGTGCCCCAATACCGTGGGGGGCTCTTGCTGGGGCTCTCCTCTGCCGCCTTTCAGGTGGGGCTGGAGTCGTCTTCGTGGTGGGGTAGCTTGGGTTAGTGCTCTGGGGCTGCTGCTGAGGGCCCAGGTCTCTGGGCTGCCTTGGTCTGCATCTGACCTCCGTAGAGACATGGTTGCATTTGCACGATCTCACCACTCTTCATCACTGATCACTCCTTATTCCTCATGCTCTTCATGCTGACACAGTCACTGAGTTGTCCAGTGGGTTTATACACTAAGAGATAATTCTTCTTTTTTCCCTGTGAGTTAGTATCTGGTCGCTGTTATGCTACTTTCATGATATGTCTTTTTGATTTGGTTATTATCTAAGAACTCTTAATGACTAGCAGCTCCGTTTTCTTTTTTTTCTTTGGTAAAAGTTGTAGGACATTTTTTTGGTGTGTTCATGTACATGTATAACAGTTTTTTGTCTGGGGAAGGTGTGAATTGAACGGTCGTTGCCTTCTGTCTGTGATGTTTTTGTGTCCAGCAAGATTACATAGATTCCGTGATTAAAAGTAAATAAATAAATTAATTAATCAGATTATCAAGAGGAGCCTTACCCATAGGCCTCCCCTTGGCAGAGCAAATTTGTTCAGCACAATACAGCAACCAGATTATCATTTTGCTTGCTATGATGCTGGACAGGACAGGTTAAAAAAAAACAAAAAAAAAACCTGAAGGAGTTGTCGTAATGTTAGCCTGGAGTAGCGTGTGTGCGTTAACCTGGAGTAGCAGACGTAGCATTAATCTGGAGTAGAGGGCGTAGTGAAGGCGCATTATTTTCCACCTCAGATTTCAAGAAAACGTCCAGCTTCAACACAGTCAGGATAAGATTTTACCACACTCACCTGGTCTCTTCCACCTCCTCCTTCTCTTCCTCCTCTTCCTCCTCGGTGCAGAGGGAGGATGTGCTGTCTACACCTGACAGGAAACTCTGCCCCCACTCCTCATCCTCCTGATTGGACAGACATTACACAAACAGTGATGAGATCATTATAGCCAAGTATGATGAGAAGCAACAAACTGAACAGTTAAGCTATGACGATGTCATTGATGATGTCACCGCATGTGCAGCCAGAGGAGCCTCTCACAGGACATGGCTGCTAAAGTTCCCAGAATTCAGAAACAGATTTTAGACCACTTCTGAAACTGTTTCTCTAGTTCTGCTGGTACTTCCATACCTGCCCATGACTCTGGTCCTGGTCCAGATCAGAGTCCTTCCAGCGGAGAAACTCTTTGAAAGAGAATGGGTTCAGTTCCTCGGCCGGCTCCTCGTTATCTGAAGAAAGATGAAAAATCTATAAGCACTTAAAGGCCAAACATCTAAGAAACCTAGCAAACCTAGCGATAGACCCAGTCAGAGACGGTCTGTCTGCAACACGTCACTAAGACAACGAGTCGGAGACGGTCTGTTCATAACGTCCCTAAAACACACGTTGGAGACGGTCTGTCCACAAGACGTCCCTTAGAAACGCGTCAGAGATGGTCTGTCCGAAACACGTCCCTAAAACACGCGTTGGAGACAGTCTGTCTGTAACACGTCCTTAAAACACATGTAGGTGACGGTCTGTCCGCAACACATCCCTTAGACACGCGCAGAGATGGTCTGTCTGTAACGTGTCCCTAAAACACGCGTCGGAGACGGTCTGTCCGCAACACATCCCTTAGACACGCGCAGAGATGGTCTGTCTGTAACATGTCCCTAAAACATGCCTAGGTGATGGTCTGTCTGCAAGACGTCCCTCAGAAACGAGACAGAGATGGTCTGTCCGAAACACGTCCCTAAAACACGCGTCGGGGACGGACTGTCCGCAACACATCCCTTAGACACACGTTGGAAACGGTCTGTCCGTAACACGTCCCTAAAACACGCCTAGGTGATGGTCTGTCCGCAAGACGTCCCTCAGAAACGCGTCATAGATGGTCTGTCCATAACGTCCCTAAAACACGCCTCGGTGACGGTCTGTCCGCAAGACGTCCCTCAGAAACGCGTCAGAGATGGTCTGTCCACAACAAGTCCCTTTAGACACGCGTCAGAGACGGTCTGTCCGTAACATGTCCCTAAAACACGCCTAGGTGAGGGTCTGTCCGCAAGACGTCTCTCAGAAACGCGCCCGAGATGGTCTGTCCGAAACACGTCCCTAAAACACGCGTCGGAGATGGACTGTCCGCAACACATCCCTTAGACACGCGCAGAGATGGTCTGTCTGTAACATGTCCCTAAAACACGCCTAGGTAAGGGTCTGTCCGCAAGATGTTCCTCAGAAACGCGCCCGAGATGGTCTGCCTGAAACACGTTCCTAAAACACGCGTCAGAGATGATCTGTCCGCAACACCTCCCTAAAACACGAACCGAAGACGGTCTGTTTGCAACACGTCCCTAAAACACGCCTAGGTGATGGTCTGTCCGCAAGACGTCCCTCAGAAACACGTCAGAGATGGTCTGTCCATAACGTCCCTAAAACACGCCTAGGTGGCGGTCTGTCCGCAAGACGTCCCTCAGAAACGCGTCAGAGATGGTCTGTCCGCAAGACGTCCCTCAGAAACGCGTCCGAGATGGTCTGCCTGAAACACGTCCCTAAAACACGCATCAGAGACGATCTGTCCGCAACACGTCCTTAAAACACGCATCAGAGACGATCTGTCCGCAACAAGTCCCTAAAACACGCATCCGAGACGGTCTGTCCGCAACACCTCCCTAAAACATGCGTCGGAGATGGACTGTCCGCAACACATCCCTTAGACACGCGCAGAGATGGTCTGTCTGTAACGTGTCCCTAAAACACTTAAAGTTAACTCATTTGTCAGTCCTTATCTTGCCAAACACACTGGAATTCGTCCTCTGCTTTTTACCCATAGCTAGTTACAGTAGGAGCAGTGGGGGCTAAGGACCTGGAGCAGAGGGGAACGTCTCTGGATCTGGAGCTGGAAGCTGATGGACGGGGGAAACAAGGGAAGTAAATGATGGACGGGGGAGGGGCCTGTGGACGGGCTAGAGGCGGAGACTGCTCATTGAGAAGAAGTAAACATGCTTTCACATCAGTTTCCAAAAGTTTCCAGTAACACCAGAAGAAGTCTCTAGATTAGTTGCTAGTTGCTTCTTTGAAATCGAGTCAATAAATAGGTCAAAAAACTTGCTAAACAGAGCGCCAACATAGCTCAATTAGCATCACTGATTTAGCATCACTAACCTGTGTCTCAGTTTAATTGGTGTACCAGAAACCCTGTACTGACCAACATTCCACTTTGTTTGGAACGTAAACTCAAATTAAACGCATTAAAGATCAATAATGAAGCTATAAATGATGAGTGTGATGGTGAAGTAGACTGGCAGTTTTTATCCATCTGTCTGTAAAACGTCCACTTTAACATTTAATTACAACGTTTATAGATCCATGACAGGTGTAGGAACGCCCACAAACAGCAGGTAAACTCTGACAATGGAACCGGTGGAAACATCTGGTTCAACCATTAATCCTGTTTCTATATCGTAGCGCCTCCTGTCAGCTAATCATGGCAACGTTTCTTCCTAGCATGTTTTTCTAGCATGTTTTAGACTTCTTTTTAGCAGTTTCCTAGTGAGAAACCTGAACCAGGAGCCGGGTTCCCCCAACATGGCCCACAAACTACATCATGTCCAATGCATGCTCTTGTTCATGGGAAGGGTTAAAACTATGTTCATCTACCAAAATGACTCGTTTAGGTTTCCATCCTTCACTGGCAGAGTTTTCCCTCAACCGCTGACCACAGCGTCAGGTGACCAACAGAGCATGATGTGATTTTCTGACAGCTAATTTTAAGCATCGACTTTGGCCTTTTGATTTCTTTTCTTTGATTTATTTATCTTCAAATTTAAACTTAATTTAAAACACTGAAAAACAAGACAAAATCAACTATTGGGAAACAGCAGAGTTTAATTCAGATTTAAAAATTATATGTATTCATTTGCTGCATAAAACTACTGGTTGAAATCCAAACACTCGTATATATGAAGTTGTGTTGGAGCAGATTTACTTCATACCACCTTCTCACACCTCTGAAGGTTCTGGGTAGAAACTTCTACATCTTGCAGGTTTCACAATAAATCGGTTTTTGGGTGAAAAGGCAAGAAAAGAGGAGGATAAAGAAAAAAAACCCTACAGATGAGTTATAAGATTGAATATGTGAAGCTTTACTAGCTTAGCTCTTTAATTTTTATCAGTAATTATCATCAAAATAAACATGATGCAGCTCCTGTCCACCAGAAAGACAGGAAACTCCATCTGGACAAGCTGAGCCTATCCCAGCTAGAGGCGGGTCTGGTACACCTGACAGATCAGTGTTCACTCTAAATCCTTTTAGACAAATCGATATGCAGAGATGATGATCTGAGCAACTAGTTGTCCTCAGTGCTGATAAACAGCCTTGTAAAAGCTCTACTTGTCCTAGAAGACACGTCTCATGTCTGTCCTTTCATTTGTGTTTAATTTCTCTTTTTCATTTGAGTCTAAATCTTGTCTTTGTTTTCTTACAAGAAGAAGAAATAGTTTTATTTACAATACCATCCTGAACTGAGGACGTCCATCCCGCCCAGACCTCGTTCCACTGCCTTGTCACAGCGTGTAAAATATTCCAGATTCGTTTCTGACCCGACCAGATCCGGGTGTAAACTGAACCAGGTAGACCTCAGGACTCACCGTCTGCGATGATCAGGGTCTTCCCGCCTCTCTGTCTGGACATGACGGACCCACAGAAGCCGGTGCGGTTCTGTTCGGCAGTCAGCATCAATTCTGACTGATCATGGTATCAATTTGTTGATCGCGTCCATCGCGTCTTCTGATAAAACCAAACCCGGAAACGTTGCCTCTTCCATACCACGTGGCCTTTGTTTAAACTTCTCATTGGCCGAAGTCGTCACGTGACATCAGGGTAAGAAAAAAAATTGACAAAAGGAAGTAAGTCTCCTTTGGAATCCCGGGAAAATTCTCATGCGCGTGCCGCGTTTGACGTGTGCTGTTGGTTTGTTGTGGAACTGTTCCAAGCCGAAGTAAAGCCGGACTGCATCAGGCAGTTTGAACGGTTAGTGCACGCATTTTGTCGGTAAGTTAGCCCGGTTCAGCACGACTCAGCACACTTCATCCTGCGATGGTAGTTTGAAGTTGCGCGGTGGGCTTGAAGATGTGGCACCAGTTGGTAAATCACGTGGTGTGGTTCTGGTTTATGTTCGGTCTTGTGTCATTACTGTTTCCTGTGTTGACTGGTCCCTGGCTGCAGGTCCATAACGTATATGTCATACCGTGCCGATCTCCGCTGACAGTTAATGTAAATTAAGAGCCACTTTCCACGTGTTAATGTGCAGCATTTCGTGCGAATTCGGTTTTATTTGTCAGGTCCTCGTCGAGCCATTGATTTTCTTTGTGTTTAGTTAAAGCCGAATTAAAGAGCGAACCATCAGAAGGTGAAGGATGTCTCAAACTTGTTTCTATGTTGCTGTTTGCGCTCACGGGCCAAGTGTTGTTAAAGTGAGAAAATTTTAAACGCAGTTTGGCCGCCCTCACCCCTACAGTACAGGACCTAACATGTCCTCTGATGTGTCTGCACAGGTGACATGTCTGAAGAGATTCCATCCGTGGGAGAACCGTCTCAGTCCCCATCCCAGTCCACACTGTCCCCATCCCAGACCAGGACCCAGTCTCAGACTGGTTCTAGTTCGTCCAGCGGGCCGACCTCAGGAAGCCAGTCGTCCAGTGGCTCAGGGACTCTGAGTAGTGTGGACACCATCCCTGTCACCCTACCATCTGTCCCTGAGGAGCCAGAACCACAACCCTGGGGTCGCCTGCTGCCTATGGCCCGAGGCTTCAGGAGCCATGGTAACCATGCTAACATCACACTGACATCAGACAGTCGGTCTGAAGACCAGCACACATTTGATTGTTTGTTTGCAGACTGCATAGAGGACCAGTACCTGTTTGGACGGGACTCCAAGTGTAACTACGTCCTGGATGATCCTGATGAAAGAGGATCCACAAAGTTCCGGATCTACAGCAAGAAGCACTTCAGGATTTACAAAGTAAGGAACCAACGCTGCAGGGAGACAGGCCTGTCCTGGAACTACATTCACTCGCATCCACCTGTCTTCCACCTGTTTTTCAGGAGGACTCTGAAGTCTTCGTGGAGGACTACAGTAACAATGGGACCTTTGTAGATGGGGTTCTGGTTGGGAAAGGAAAAAAACTTCCGCTGGTCAACAACGCTGTCCTGGCTCTGGCTGAGCCGAAGAATAAAGGTGACACCTGTCCCACCTGTACTTCCTCTGATCCACTTGTCCTTCATCTGTCTCATCTGACCTTTCACTGTCTCACCTGTCTTTCCCATCTGTGCTTCCTCTGTTCCACCTGCCCTTCCTATGTCTCACCAGTCCTTTCAGTGTCTCAGCTGTCTTTCCTCTGTCCCATCTGGCCATCCTATGTCTCACCTGTCCTTCCTCTGTCTCACCTGTTTCCACCCTGTCCCTCCTGTCCCCGTCTGCAGTGTTTGTGTTCTTAGATCTAATGTTGGACGATCAGTCCGCTCTCCCTGAAGGCCTGCGGGAAAAATACATTCTGACTCGGCGAATCGGCACGTGAGTCTCCTCCTCCTTTTGTGATGTCACTTCCTGTGCACGTTGCCTGGTTCATAGCGAATGTGTGTGTGTGTTTCAGAGGAGTGTGCGGTGAGGTGCGTCTGGCCTTTGAGCGATCCTCCTGCAGGAAGTTTGCAGTGAAGATCATTAACAAGAAGAACTTTTCCTCTGAGACGGTGAGTCGTCTCTTCTGCTCTGGTTGGTTGACACCTCTACCTTCATTCAGCCCCGATTCCTTCACCTTTTTCCTTCCCCCCCCTTTCTCCATCCGTCCTTCCTTCCTCTATGTTCAACATCAGAAATGACCTCTGGCACTCGCAGGGCACTGACCAATGGCAAGCTGAGGATAGCTAACATGTGACCTGTTTGCTTTCATTGTCCAATCACAGACTGCGACCCGCAATGCAAAGACAGAAATCGAGATTCTGCAGAGGATCGACCACGTGAGTGTGAAACCAATTAAGAAGATGCACACTTCATCATTAACATTTCTCCACATTTACTTCTCTTGTTTCCTCTTTTCTTTCCTCATTTTGTCTCCTCATTTCCTCATTCCTTCTGTCTCTGAGTTGTATCATCTCATTGTCTCTTGTAGCCTTGTCTAATAAAGACAGAGGACTTCTATCAGACGGAGGACAGTTACTACATCGTCCTGGAGATGTGAGTTCAAGCTCTGTGTGTGTTGATGCTAAGCTATGCTTACTGTGTGTGTGTATGTGTGTTAATGCTAATCTAAGCTAACTGTGTTTGTTGATGCTACGCTATCTGTGTGTTGATGCTATTCTAAACTAAATGTGTTGATGCTAAGTTATCTGTGTGTGTGTGTGTTGATGCTTAACTCTTTGTGTTGATGCTAATCTACAGTAAATGTGTTGATGCTAATCTAAGCTAACTGTGTTTGTTGACGCTAAGCCATCTGTGTGTTGATGCTATTCTAAACTAAATGTGTTGATGCTAAGTTATCTGTGTGTGTGTGTGTGTTG
>JBAJHZ010000026.1:4872551-4891499 GCA_037177175.1 Melanotaenia australis | reverse complement strand
TGATGCTTAACTCTTTGTGTTGATGCTAATCTACAGTAAATGTGTTGATGCTAATCTAAGCTAACTGTGTTTGTTGATGCTAAGCTATCTGTGTGTGTGAGGTGATGTTAAACTGTGTGTGTGTGTTGATGTTAAGCTATCTAACTGTGTTGGTGCTAACCTAAACTGTTTGTGTTTATGCTAAGCTGCATGTGTGTTTGTTGATGCTAAGCTATAGGTGTGTGTGTGTGTGTGTTTTGATGCTGAGCTAAACTAATTGTGTTTGTCAGGATGGAGGGCGGAGAACTCTTTAACAGAGTAAAGTTGAAGCAACAGTTGAATGAAGCGGTTGCAAAACTGTATTTTTATCAGATGCTTCGGGCTGTCCAGGTAAGCTTAGACTGCTGTTGCCTTGGTAACTGGTACTCACAGGTGCTACACTGGTGACTTTGTGTGTTTTTGTGTAGTACCTACACAGGAGGGGGATTATACACAGGGACCTGAAGCCAGAGAACATCCTGCTGTCCTCCAATGAGGACACGTGTCTGATAAAGGTTTGCCTTCATCTTCCTCATGAAGCCAGTGTGTCCAGTCTGTGAGAATACCTGTGTGTCTGGCAAAGACGGGGACTCACGTCTGAGACTGACATAACCGCACAAAAACACAAATACTACATATCGTCAGCACACCTGCTGCACCTCTCATCAAAGTTTTTGGTATAAAAATTTGATATAAAGGACAAATTGGCAGTGAAGGTCTGTGGAATAAAAATCCACGTCCAAATTATTCCACCTTGAAACACACCTGGAGGAGTTAGTCTCTGAAATATGAAGCTAACGTTAGCATCTATGTCAGCAACAATTTTCACCCTTTAAAAACGGAATAGCTGCAGGCAGCCACCAGAAGTTCCATATTAGCGTAATTACGTTTAACTACTCTAAAATAAAACTCTCATACCGAGAACAATGAAAATTTTTTAGCTTAAAGCAAAGAGTGTTTTCTCAATCCGCAAACTTACCTGAGTGCACTCAGTGGGTAAGTCCTGACCCAAATGGAGCACTGATGTTTTGCACTTACGTAGTGACATTCTAGCGTTTTGACGGCGATTCTTCTGCCCACTTTAATTTGCAGAATGAATTTCAAACTCTTAATTTTACCTTTCTTTACTCCTTACTCCTTACTTTACTCCTCACCTGTAAACTACGTTCCATCCAACGGCAGCGCAGGATCCTCCTCCGGTAGGCTGAATATCAGTTAGAATGCAGTATCCAAAATTAACTTTTTGACTCACTGGCCAAGTTTGCCGGTAGATGAAAAACTCCATCGGCCAAACATATCTTTTCCTGGCCAAAATATTAAATTATTTTACACACACATACCTCTAGACACGTTATTTCTATAATACTCTGTACTCTGTATAATACTCTCACGCCAGTGTGTTACCGCCTAACATAAGAAGCAAGCGGAACCGGGCCGTGAAGCGGACAGAAGGCACAGCTATATCCAAACCATCACTTTTCACTGAACTTTGTGGTTGGGGCTGTAATCCCTGCTGATTTATCCTCCAGTTCACCTTACTTTCTTTTGGAAAGCTGGCCGGCTCCTGCTAAAAATCGCCACATATTTACCTACTTAATTTTCCTGAGCTAAACGAAAAACAGAACTGAAATAGTGCATGCGCGTTGTCGTGTCACGTCCAAGTGTTTGCGTCAGTGCATGTTTGTGTACGTGAGCGTCGTTCATACATGCAGACAGCAGGGGAACATGAAGACATCCACCAAAAGGAAGACTGAAAAACATGAATAATTTGGCACAAACATTTATTCGCCATTTGCCGGATAGCACTCTGAGATTTACTCACCAAACAAAAGATTTACCCACGTTTGGCGCCTGGTGAGTGTTTATTTCGGACCCTGTTAGAATGTATGCTTATTAATTTATTTTAAGGTATGTAAAATACAGGTGAGACAAATGATCAGATCCATACCTGTGGTCAGGGGTAAGGGGATGGGTAGCATGCTGCCGTTTACTTTAGAATTATAACTGAACTCCATACTTACATCTGTACAAAATAGCCTCTGCCTGCACCAGTATCACTAAGTTGTTGGCTGCCATTATTCAGCTCTGGAAAACTAGTAGAAAGTCCCTCCCCTTCCATTGCGTCAGCAAGATGGCATCTGTTTATTGTGCATCATGTTCACCATTTCACTCTAGATATTTGGCTGTGTTTAGGGCAGCAACCACGTACTTTCAGTGCACTTTTGGTGGAAGTTTCATCTCCACTGCAGCATAACAGCTAAATGTTGTTGCTCCATGGTCTGGACTCTGTTTTGGACCCTGCAGATGTGAGTACCTACACAGAAGTAAAAAGGATGTTTCTCTCCATCCCACAGTGCAACAATACAAATTTAACAGAGTTAAATGTATCTGGAGGCAGAGGGAGGGGAGAGAGTTCAGCTTTCTGACAGCCTGGTGGGTGAAGCTGTTCATAGGTCTGATAGAGCAGCCCGAAGGCTCCAGTTCCTTCTTCCAGAAGGCAGGAGGCGGAACAGGCTGTGCAATGGGGACTTGAGTCCCTCACAATGCTGGCTGCTTCGCAGGTGACGTGGGTGTTACAGTTGTCCAGGAGAAGGGGACGTGAGACGCCAGTGATCTTCACCGCTGTGTTCTCTATGTGCTGCAGGGTTTTTCTGGTCTGTACAGTGTAACAGCTGGTCATGATGCTCTCAAAGTTGCACATGGTGGGTTGGGGGGGCTCTCACTAAGAAGTAGAGGCGCCGCCAGAACAATCTTCTTGGTCTTGTCGACATCTAAAAGGAGATTGTTGTTGGTGCACCACATGGACAGATGGCTTGTTGTTTGAGATAAGACCACCACAGTCTTATCTGCAAACCTCTCTGTCGTTGGTGACAGTCATAGGTCAGCAGGGGGAAGAGCAGGGGACTGAGCACACATCCCTGTGGGGCTCCTGGCGCAGTGTGATGGAGCTTGAGGTATTTTTGTCGACCTGTACTGCTTGTGGCCTCTCACTGAGGAGGTCCTGCAACCAGCTGCGCAGTGAGGTGTTGAGTCCTAGCCGGTCCAGTTTGGTGATGTGCTGTTGTGGGACGATAGTGTTGACTGTTGAACTAAAGTCTACAATCTGCATTTGTACATGTGAGTCCTCAGTGTCCAAGTGTGTGAGAGTAGCACAGATTGCATCCTTGAGTGACCGGTTAGCTCTGTACACTAACTGGAATGGGTCCAGGGTGGAGGGGAGGGTGGGAAGCTGCTTTCTCCCTCTCCTCTCATGTTTTTACATGAATCATGATGGCTGTTGGTGATCAGCTGATCGGCTTTTCTCTCTTGCTTTGTATGTTTATGGTTCAGCTGAGAAGGAGGAAACTAGCGGTTCTTGGTTCACACCGTCACATATTTACCTTCTCTAACATAGTAGCTAGCAGGGACGGGTCTAGAAAAGTCCTGATAGGGGGCCAGGCAGGGGCACTGACCAGGAAAAGGGGGGGCAGACATGAGACCATTTTTAGGTCTCGATCACAGGTTGGCAACCAGTGGCTCCGGAGCCGCATGCGGCTCTTTTCATCCCTCTGATGTAGATATTATTTGAAAATAATAAAATGTGTATTCAGTTAAAATGTATTTTCACATTTTGAAAGAAGTGAAAACTTTCCTGAGCAGCAAAGGGCTCACACTTCCTGAGTTGGAATAGCCAGAGTGGCTGGAAAAACTACACTTCATGGTAGACATGACAGCACACCTGAACACGCTGAATACAGCTCTTCAGGGGAAAGGATGCACAGCCCTGCACAAGTTGGAGGTTTTGGCATTCAAGCGCAAGTTGACTGTGCTTGCCAGAGATTAACAGAAAAGTAAACTGTCTCCCTTCCCCAGTTTAAGAGCGTTCAAAGAAGCTCACATGATGAATTCAGATTATTTACATTCTGCAATCACCGCAAACGTTGTTTAGGAAACAATTCTGTAAGCTCAGAGAGGGAAAAAAAACTACATTATCCTTCCCTTTCACTCCCCTAAGCCTTAATCCATCCTAAATACCTCTGCATTGGGAGGAGTCAACCTGATCTTGAGATGGAACTGGCAGCAGACCTTGAAGATGTTACCCGTCAGAGGGCCTTTCTCGATTAGAATCACAAATGGTGTTCTATTGAAAACCTCCCCAAACCGGACAAACTTGTGTTTGAAACTTGGAATGCATTCCCCAACGTTCATGTGAACATGAAAAGGTATGCACTTGGAGTCCTGTCAATCTTAGCAGGTGTTCTCCAACATGAACTTTATTAAAAACAAACATTTCGCACGCCTCACAGACAGCTTACAGTCCTGACTAAAGATGAAGGTGATACAGCCCTGATAGAGACGCTGTATGCTGAGGTTCAGGAGCAGAAATCACATCAACCTAGTATGATTTTAATTGCTTATTATTTTGCATATATTCATATTTTTTCATTTTTCAATGAAATAATCCTTTTATATTTTGGGTAAACCACTGACTGCACACGTCAGACGGCACACAGAGAAAGGACAGCATTTTTGTTTTGCTGCTGGTGGATAATTTAAGTTTGTGCTTTTCATAAATACAAATATATATTGGGTGTTTTCCTTGAAAGTAACCTTCAACCCAATGTCTTTATTATTTAAAATCTTTTCATTGCATACTGAAATGTAATGTCGTTTTCTCTACAGTCGTTCATTAATTTAATAAATGCAACACATTTTGTTTATATATAAAATAAAGGAAATAAAGGTAAAGGAAAAAACATTATATGCAGTGTTATTTAATTTTAAATTTCAAAAGGGATTTGCTCCCAGTGTTTTACTTACTGTGGGAAACAGGTTCACGTGGCTCTTTAAGTGGTAAAGGTTGTCGACCCCGGTCTAAATTTTATAAAATATTGAACTGATTATTATAACTAAAGTGATCATCCAATGTAAAGTGAAGAGAAACTAGTAAAACAAGCAGCCAATGATGTGTTTTATCAGCAGGTGTTTACTTTGGGTGATGCTGCTGTAGGACTTTAATTACTGCTGCACAAACACTCACACTTCAATGATAAAAGGAAAAAGCTGTTTTTATCCAGTTCGTCAGTTTTATCAGTTTCTTCATCAGTGTTGGCTGTTTAACTTCAGTCGTCACATCAGCTGGTTTTATGGCAGAAGTTATCACCATGGAGACGGTTGGTGAGATGATGGTATATGATTGTGATCTAGAATCTAGTGATCTAGGTCTTAGATGCCTACCTGGTGCAACACACCTGATTCAGATTAAATAGACCTCTGAAAAGCTCTGCACAAGTCTGCTAATGAGCCATTAATTTGAATCAGGTGTGTTGCAGCAGGATGACATCTGAGATCTGCTGGATAGTGGGCCTTGAAGACCAGGGTTGGGAATCACTGATCTAGAACATGGTAGAGATTATTTAGAACAACATATAGAATCACTTTACCTGCTGCCTTTACTGACCCTTGGACATCTGACGTTAAACCTTAAAAAAGTGATTAAAAAACTTTAATCATTTGACAGCCTAATTTGTACACATCCAGGCTTTTAGACAATATGAAAGTTTGCAATATCCATAGAATATACATATAAGGTACATTAGATTTGTAGATGCAGGGGCCCCCTGAAAGACTGCCTGGAGCTCCCAAATGGCTAAGTTTGCAACTGGTTCAGAGTGCTTCCTTTCCATCAGTGTTGTTAGTGGTGGGAGAATATAAACTGTGGTCAGTAGAATCGCTGTAAATTCCCTCGGTTAGTAGAAAGGACAGCACTTTATGATCATAAACTCCACTGGGGTGAACAGTGTCTGTATACCACCACAGAGTCCTGACACCAAGCGTTGATATAAACACATACTCCGCCGCTGCGGGATTTCCCCCTGTGGGCTCTGTCGGCTAGGCGGCATGTTAGCCATTCCAACTGCACAGGGGCGTCCGGGACGTTTTCATTCTTCCATGTTTCCATAAAAACAAAACCACAGCAGTCCCTTACCTTACCTCATGCTGGGCGACCACAGCGGTAGTGATGCTTTAATGAAGCCCCGTGAAGGTGTTAAGTCTTTCTGGCCAATTGCATCGCTAAAAGTGTCATTACTCGAGGCCCTATTTAACACTTTATTTGGTAGTACTGACATCTGCTGGCCATTTGAGGTCCAGCAGTCCTGTAAACTACATATTGGTGGAAATGTAAACACAATGATGCAACTGTATTGTCTATAAATATATTAAAATATATGAATAAAGTAATATAATTTTATCTAGCTATCATTTATTTCAGCAGTTTAAAGTTAAATCTTATGTTATTGGAATGTATTATATACAATCATTCCCAAACTACTGATGTATTTTGCTTTAGTCGGTGCTGCATATGTTGCATCACCTCACTGTCACCTGGAATTACACAGAGCATTTCTGGCGGCTTTTTCAGCAAATGAATCACAGGAGACACTCGCGTGAATCGGGGAAAACGGGGCTTCATTTGTCTTTGGTCACGTGATGTTCAGGAAAATAATACGGATTTCGCTTCAGGCTTCATATGGATACGCCCCCTTTCCTCGATGCAGGCTTTGGCGCTTTTATGTTAGACGCAACATCATTACTCAGCGGTCGTACCTGATCCAGTTTGTTGTCCAGGGATTGTACATTTGCCAGGAGAATCGAGGGGACGGCTGGGCGGCTTGGGTTTGCTGCTAGCCTAGCATGAACACCTCCACACTCTGTGTTCTCTCTTCTGCTTCCTCTCACTGCTTTTGGTGTCTCCTCATTAGCAGAGAGTCAGTGGTCTGGTCTGACATAGCTGCAGAACAGTGGTGTAATCCCTGCACCCTCAGAGTCCCCACTAGAGTGTTGGACCAAGGGTTTTCCAGTGCATGTCTGCCAATGTCTAATAAAACCTGGCGACTGTGCTTGTGTTCAGACACAAAGACCAGACAAAAACTTAAAACTTCATGAAAGAAACGGGACGAAAACACTGAGTTATTGGGACAGAGAGGGTCGCTGCATCTACACGCCCACCATCTTTTATACTTCATAAGTGCGGTTAAAGGTCTGGCTGCAGCATTCTGAACAATTGGTAAGCGGTAGTGGAGGCTTGAGACTAGTATTGGACTTGAAATCAGAGGCTTGAGACTAGACGTGGACTTGAGATCAGAGGATCTAGATTAGACTTGGACTTGAGATTCGAGGCTTGAGACTAGACTTGAACTTGAGATCAGAGGATCTAGATTAGACTTGGACTTGAGATTCGAGGCTTGAGACTAGACTTGGACTTTAGATCAGAGAATCTAGATTAGACTTGGACTTGAGATCAGAGGCTTGAGACTAGACTTGGACTTGAGATCAGAGAATCTAGATTAGACTTGGACTTGAGATCAGAGGCTTGAGACTAGACATTGACTTGAGATCAGAGGCTTGAGACTAGACTTGCTAAAGCTGACTTGTGACCTGATGTGGTGCCAGGTAACAGACTTCAACCAGTCACGCATCCTGGAGGAGGCGGTGCTGATGAGGACTCTGTGTGGGACTCCATCTTACCTGGCTCCTGAAGTCTTCACCCACGCCTCCACCACCGGCTATGGCCTGGCCGTGGACTCCTGGAGCCTCGGCGTGCTGCTCTTTGTCTGGTAGGCTCCGTCCCGTGCACCTGCCTCACCTCCTTACTGCATGTTTGAGTTTGAGGTTTGAATGTTTCCGTCTGTGTCCGTCAGTCTAAGTGGATACGCTCCGTTCCACGAACAGTTCAGTGAGCATTCGGTCACCGAGCAGATCATCCGAGGAGAGTTCACCATGGTTCCAGCCAAGTGGAGACATGTTTCTGATGAAGGTGCGACCACCACAGTAGGACCACGAGGTTCAGCTGGAGAAAGGGTTAAATCTTCATGACCTTCTGATATCAGCTGACAAAGAAACTTTGTGCTGCTCTTGTTACTGCTGAGTGATAATCTCATCTGATGGTGTGTTTCAGCCAAAGACATGGTGAGGAAGCTGCTAGTAGTCGATCCCACCAAGAGGATGACCATCGAAGAAGCTCTGCAGCACCCCTGGTTACAGGTGAAGTACCACACCAGTCCAGTCTGGTATAGTTCCCCCCAGCAGCAGAACCATTAGTTTCGGTCTATATTAGAATAAATAGTGAGGCATTGGAGGGGACTGTGGTGCATGATGGGAAGTGTAGGGAGCTTATTGTATCTGTCATGTTGTAGGATCAGGAGATGTTGAGGACCGCTCACAGGCTCATGTACCCATCAGGAGGAGATGCTGGCCCTGGTCCTGACCCAGCTCCCGTTCCCATGGTAACTATACATGTACACACTTTCAATGTACTCAGTATATTTGACTACAAATAGATGCAGTTGCAGTAAACTACAATGTTGAAATGGACCATCATGCATTGCAGCCAGGAGCTGACAGAGGTAGCACGATGCTAATGTTAATACACATTTAGCTCATTTCTGCTCTTCTGTCTGAGCTGGAAAATTTCAGTTTGTTCTGGACTAGTAGTTAAAACCAACCACTGGAACAGAAGCTGGCAGATGTGTAAAATTATTTCATTATGAGCACCGTGACCTCCAGCTGCAGCACATCTTGTGTTGCTTCATCAGGTGATGACGGATTTGTGTCATAAAGTTTGATGTTATGTTTTGGATTGACGATGATTAAATCAGTTTTTTTCTGTGGGAAAATCTGCTGGAATCTACAGCTGAACTCTGACTCTGCCTCTTCTAGGAGGCAAAGCCAGCAGCAGCAGAAACCAGGGGCAAGAAACGAGGAAGAGAAGATGAGGATGATGAAGCACAACCTGCTAAGCGGAGCGAAGCCCCGCCCCCTGTTTCCGTGTAGAAGTGAAACTGTGTAAATATGTTTATTTTTGTATTAAAGCTGAGCCGTTTTCTAATGAGATTCTGTCTGATGTTTGTTCTGAAGATGTGAATCTGTTCTGCTCGTTCAGCTCTCAGCTTTATTTGTATAGCCCCACCTAACATCTCAAGACTTTACAAACAAATCAGTCCAAGCCAATTCATAATCAATAACAACTTAGCTAAAAAACTAACAGGTTGCATCAACTCTTGACTTTGATCCAATCCTCCATCCTAAGCTGCAAGAGGCGACAGTGGAAAGGTAAAAACTCCCTTTTAACAGGAAAGAAAAGCCTCTGGCAGAACCAGGACCCAGCACAGGGAGGGCAGCCATCTGCCTGGACCGGTTGGGGTGGAGAGGACAGGAAAGAGAGACCAGCAGAGAGGAGAACCAGAGGAGGATGGAGGAGCAGAGAGATCAAGAAGAAGTGCCCAGTGCATCATGGGACATCCCTCAGCAGCTCTGTCTCCCATTGGACTCTTAGTTCTGTTCTTGGAGTTTAACCGTGGCTATTAACTCTACCACAGCTACATCCATCCTCCTGCACCTTGTGGTCGAGTCCACGGTGGAAATCGGAAATGCCACTGAATCTGGTGTCAGGGCTTTCTAGATAGACGGGTGTTATGGATCGATCTCTCCTGTTAGCCATGCTAACCTGCTAACAGTTGCTAACAATAGCCAAACAAACGAGTCACGTGACCTGTGTTGTCCTGTAAATGAAGAAACTTTTTCTACCTTTTGGCCATGCAAGTGCAACACTCATGTTCGATTATGTGGGGTGAACACACTAAGATTCTTTTTGTTTCTAACAGAAGGGGCATGCAGACAGAGAAGTAATAAGAACAAAGTTCTAAGAACTGTCTGCGTTGAATTTTGTGCTGTTGTGCATGAACCCACATCTACCATACCACTAGATGTGATCAGCTCCAGCTGACCGCCTCAACGACAGAGGTACGTAACACAGCCCACTCGGACTCAATGTGCCCCACCTCACCTTGGCCATGGTTGAAGCTCTGCCGGAGATGAGAGTTGAAACTCTTTCTGACAGGGTGACTCCGCCAGACGTTTCCAGCAGACCCTCACAACACACTTGGGTCTGCCAGGCCTCACCGGCATCCTCCCCCACCATCAGAGCCAACTCACCACCAGGTGGTGATCAAATCATTTATTACATTAAATGAAATGCTATTATATTTACAAAAGATTATATGCAGCTTTAAATTATGTTTTATTGGTTAATGGCTAGATATGTATATATGCTATGTTAGTTTTCCTTTCTGCTCTGGTCTTATGACGAGGTCGTATCCATTCCTAGCCTCATCCAGATTGCTATGATCCTTGTCTCCGGGTTTCATCTTTTTCATCCTCATTCCTCCTTTACCTTCCAGGTATTTTATTTCCTTTTTACTCTTGATGCTTGGATGTTTATGAGAGTCTCTGCTTGTCCTGTCGCTAGTATTTGCTCGCTACCTCTAACTCTGATTCTTTGTGCTAGATCCAGCGGATATGGAGGGAACGTTTAGGCTTGGACCCTCCTGAAATTTAGTTGAATACCCCAGATCTAAATCTACTTGTAAATTACTGGAGGCTCCACAGTGATGAGCAGCAGCTTTTGGCTTCTCCGTTAAGGTGGTTTCTTCTGGACCCTCTGAGCAGCTGTCCATCCTCAGCACTACTTATGTAACAGATAGAGATCGTATTGAACCTCAAGTTGTACTTTTTCTTTTTCAATAAAATTGTTTGAATCTTTCCTCTTGGGTTGGTAAATTCTCCAATCTATTACTGCTACTAGTGCTACTACTATTGCTGCTGCTACTGCTACTACTTCTACTGCTACTGCTGCTGCTAGTGGTACGACTGCTAGTACTGTTACTACTGCTACTTCTGCTACTCTTACTACTACTGCTGCTACTACTACTACTACTACTAGTAGTGCTACTACTACTGCTGCTACTACTACTAGTAATGCTATTACTATTGCTGCTGCTACTATTACCACTACCGTTACTACTGCTACTAGTGCTGCTACTACTACTACTAGTACTACTACTACTACTGCTACTGCTATTACTGCTACTAGTGCTGCTACTACTGCTACAACTACTACCCGCGTCCTGCTGCTGGATGTGGTTTTAATAATTAAAGTGTCTTTTTTGTATGAATTAGTTTTAAGAAATCTCAGTTATTTCCTGGATAAAAACACCTGTCAGGATCGATCTCCACTCGCTTCGTAGGTGCATCTCAGAAGAATGGAGGAGGAAAAGGTGCTATGTAATGAAACTCTGCTCTACATTTAGCCATGGCACCAGAGGATCGTTAGGATTAGGGGTTCTTGACGTGCTCATCGGACCAGACTCCAGGCTGCTGTCCAGGTTCACTTTGTCATGATGTTTGTAATTTTTTGTCCTCTGGCTGCACACAGCCCATCCTCACCTTTATGGGCATTTCCCTGCAAAGTGGAAGCAGTTGGTCTTCCTTTCAACTTAACAGAAATTGGTATTAACAATTCCATGGCCTACAAACATGAGCCTGAACTCGCTGTCATGACGACAGTGAGGCAGTTTGACAGCTTAGTGGGTAAGCAACCACAAAAAAATGACAAATAAATATAAAATTAACTTTATTAATGTTTTAATTGCAAACAGTTAAACAGAAAAAATCTGATCATGTTGTAACGATAAGGATGATGATGATCAGCTTTAAAACAAATGTTTTAATTTTGATTGTTATAAAATTTAAAGTTTTTAAATTACTGATCTGAAATCAAACCCCTCCTCCAACCAATCTGCTACACTGAGGGTCATAATGATGCCCTGCCCCTCAGTGACATCACAGCCGGGCTTGGCGACGGTCTCTGACGCCATACAGCACAGCATGAGCTTCATGGAATGACTCGCCAACAGCTGACTGGACACGATTCTTCCATTGGTGCAGCAGTGGGCGGTCCTTAAGGACATCCCGCCCCCCTCCCAGAGGCTGCAGACACACAGTGAGCATGCTCAGGATCAGAAATCCCCCCCCCCCAAACTCGTGAGCAGTACAAACATCTGACCTGCATGAGCTCACAGATGGCGAGCAGGTCGGCCACGGTGATGTCATCGCCACAGAGAAATGGCTGCCGACGAAGGAACATGGACTCCAGTTTATCCAGCGTGTCATTCAGCTCCGACAGCGCCAGCTTCAGACGCTCTTCATCCACCTGAGCACCAAACTGTGTCGGCAGCAGCACCTGAGGGCGCAGAGACAGGTGAGGATGGTGTGATCGTATTCATTCTCTGGACCTTAGCAGAAGTGTATTTCCAGCCGTCAATGTACTTCTGCCTTCAACCTGATGAGGATGTCTTCATAGCAACAAATATAAGAAACCAGATTCTGATAAGTTACTATAAGATTGTCCTATTCAGTCTTGCTCAGACCATCTGTTCAGAGATAAGACTCCACTTCATCTTAGAGAGTAGAGAGTAGTCCTAGCCTAGTCCTTGCCTCTTCATCTTTGACCTTGTTCTAGTCTTCGTTAGGAGTTATCCAGCTTTCTGAAAGTCTAAAAGATTTTCTTTGGACAGTTTCAGATTATTCCCTTATTTTCAGTCCAGTCCTGGTACTGGAGCCGTTTCTGTCCTGGTACTGAACCAGTTTCAGTCATGGTACTGGACCAGTTTCACACCTGGTTTTGGAACAGTTTCTGTCCTTGTACAGGGCCAATTTCAGTCATGGTACTGGAACCTTTACAAGGCTGGTACTGGACCAGGTTCTATTCAGGTACAGGGCCAGTTTCTGTCCTGGTACTGGGCCAGATTCTGTCTCGGTACAGGAAAAGTTTTTGTCCTGGGCCAGCGTCTGTCCTGGTACTGAACTAGTTTCTGTCCTCGTACTGGACAAATTTCTGTCCTGGTACTGAACCCCTCATTTTGTACTCATTTTGAAACGGATCGGGCTCAAATTAGCAGGACACACGCAGGGGACCTTGCCGGATATGTCCTGTCAACTTTCACCTCTCTGGGACGAGGCGTTGTGGAGTTATGAGCTAAAAACGTCATGGCGGCCATCTTTAAAAATCCAGAACTCCGCGATGGTCCCCGATTTCGCTTTGGTGTTCTTTTTCTGTTTGTCTGACATAGCCCAAATTTCCCTTCAATGTTGGCGAGGGTTCAAGGAACCCCCTTCCAAATTTGAGCCTTTTAGCTTCAAGAATGGGGAAGTTGTGCGTGTTTGAAGAGGGGGACCAAGTCTGACACTTGGATTTTCTGTTCATCGGCCTGAAATTCATGTGAACACACTCATTGGGCCTTCAGGAGTCTGCATTTAGAGTTTCAGCTTTCTACGTTCACGTATGACGTACCTTATTCCCGATGTTCTTCAAACGTGGTACACTTATAGAAGTGTTCACAATGGACAAACGGTGCAAATTTGAGCACCCTAGCATCATGTATGACCGATTTATGACAGAGAGAAACCCAATGACCACGTCTAATACTTTATTACTGGGTGTCAGTTCAGGTTCGTGTACAGCGATTATAACGTGGCCATTTTTGAACAGATCGAGCTGAAATTAATGTCACAAAAGCATTGGGGGTTTATGAACATATATCTGGAGTCTCATCCGTTGTGGTCCAGGAATAAGGAGTTAAGTGCTCAAACGTGACGGCCGCCATATTAATATGCAGACATGTTCAATGTCCAGTTTAACTATGTTTCAGAGGCCATAATTAGGACTATCGGTTAGGGAGCTATGAGCGCCGATCAGCGGCTGACAGAGCGCACGCTGGCGGGGATTGCAGCGCTCTGCTGCGGGGAGGAGGTGGGGGAGAAACGCAAGGTGCACAGAGGGCCATAACTCGGTCATTTCTCCACAGATTGAGCTGAAACTCACAGGATCTACTCATGGGGAGTTGAGGAACATATGTGAAAAGTTCCACGTACGTTGCACAAAGCATGGCTGTGATATCACCAAGTACTCATTGTGCCCCTGGTACTCCACAGTGAAATACTTTGAAAAAAGTACACAAAGTCCCATTTGTGCCCCTGGTCGTCTAGAATTAAACATTAGAAATGATTAAAAGTGAGTGGAAAACTGCAATAAACACTGTGTGTCCCTGGTAGAAGACAGTCCCGTTTGTGCCCCTGGTACTCCACAGTGAAACTTTCAAACATAATTTCACTTATTTCTGTTCGTGCCTCTGGTACTCTAGAAATAAAAGTCTAAAAATGAGTAAAATCAAGTGGAAACCTAAAATGAATACTTTATTGGGTCACTATTAGATCATATTTATTGTGCCCCTGGTACTCCAGAGTGAAACACAGAAAAATTTCACTAAATTCTGGTCGTGCCCCTGGTAGTCTAGAAAAAAGGTAAAAAAATGAGTAAAATTAAGTGAAAACCTGAAATAAATACTTTATTGTCTCCCTGTTAGGAGATATTCCTTGTGCCCTGGTCCTCCAGCATAAAACAAATTGAAAATATTCACTAAGTGTGTGCCTCTGTTAGTCCAGAATGCGCATACGTTGAACAATGTAGGCTTGACCCCAAAATCCAGCCAAAAATCAAGTTTCTCAGACTTCCTTCCTTATTTTTCCTCCCTTTCCTACAAAGGACAACTGGTGAAAATTTCAGGTCTCTAGCATAAAAAGTGGCCAAGCTAGGCCAGGTTGAATAAATGTGTCCGTGTCTAATACTTTAACATTGGTAGGTCAGTTGGAGTTTGAGGACAGAGGCCATAAAGTGGTTATTTTCAAAGATATTGAGCTGAAATTGATACTTATCTTATCTGAGTCCACCGGGTGAGTTTCAGCCTTCTAGGACAAAATATGACCCAGTTACAGCCTGTGTCCACGAACCTGAACTTGAGCTCAAAGTTAGATGTGTACACATTTCTTCCAAACAGCATAACTCCCACATACTTTGAGCTATTTTGCTGAAATTGGAAGGTGGGGTCCCCAGAGGGGTCAGGAAGATGTGGTGTGAAGATGGTGATGATTGGACACAGCTTTTTGACCTTGTCTGATTCACTCCAAACTTCACACGCTTGTAGTACATGCCACCAGGACCATGTGGTTTAAATTTCACATCTCTAGACCCCAGGATGGGGTACTTATGGACCTTGGAAAGTGGGCCCATGGCAGGCCTTTGTTTACATGTGTGAAGAAGTGTGGCTCTTTTGCACACAGACGAATTAGCTTCACCATTCCACTGCACACTTGTAGGGCATGACTTTAGTTAATACTGACCCGATTTTTGGGTCCCTAGCCCATTTCCAGGCTGAGATATTAAAGTGTGTGTTTCTTCCAATACATTAACATGGAGGCCTGGTTTGTAAAGTGTAAAACGGGGTGGCTTTTCGCACACAAATGATCTATCTCCACCGTTCCACTGCACCCTTGTAAGGCATAACTTTAGTTAATAGTGACCCGATTTTGGGGTCTCTAGCTCGTTCCCAGGCCGCACACGGCCCAAAAGGGTGAAGGTGGGTCCACCGGCCATACTTTTACATGGAGGCCTGGTTTGTAAAGTATGGAACGGAGTGGCTTTTCGTACACAACTGATCTATCTCCACCATTCCACTGCACCCTCGCATGACCTCAGTTAATACTGACGCGATTTTGGCGTCTCTAGCCCGTTCGTAGGCCGCGCAAGACTCCGACACGTGCGCGACTGTAGTCGTGTATGGAGTTATAATGCAACGGTTTTCGGGGTCCTGTGTGGCCCCCGAGGGTCCGAGAGGGCCCAGATTTCGCGTGGGCGTGCCCTGCCACAGGAGAAACATGTTATTAACTAAAAGCAGCGCACACACTCCATTGCAACTCAGGCACACGCACACATCGTCTTATTGCGCACAGGTAGCTCATAACTGTCTTGTGTACAATAATAAACCAGGTCCGCACTGGTGTGTAATAACACCACCGACCTGGTTAATAACACCACCGACCTGGTTATTAAAACCGCTAACCTAGTTATTAACACCACTGACCTCAACATCGCCATCCTTTCCAAAACCAGTCAACATTACAGAAGCAACATGGGATCACAAGGCAGAAACATCCAAAGAAGAACTTTGGAAAGTCTTTTAAGGATCCTGGAGAACCACTCCTGGAAAGTCGTTCAAGGATCCTGGAGAACCATTCCTGGAAAGTCCTTCAAGGATCCTGAAGAACCATTCCTGGACAGTTCTTTAAGGATTCTGGAGAACATTCACACTCCTTAGAACCGCAGTTTCCATGGTAACGAATGAAAAATGTGCATGCATGTTGTCACCTCCAGAATGAAAACTTTGGCGGCGCGTGCCCGTGTGTTGGTGTGGTGCCAGGCCGTGTACTCGTCCACTCTAGCTCGTTGCTCCATTTGCCGTGGATACCAGTGTTCGGGGATGTCATACTTGGTCACCAGGTACTTGAGGATGGCGTCGCTGTGACAGTTTACAATCAGACTATCAGAGCAGGTTTGGGTGTTTTTGTGTGTTTGTGTGCGTGCGCGCTGGCTCACCTCTCTGTGAGGACGAAGCCGCTGTCCACCATGACAGGAACCTTCTGCATGGGGTTCAGTTTGGTGAATTCTGGACTCCGATGTTCTCCTGCAAACATCCTGTTTTAAATGTCCTAACATTGGCACGCGGCTGTTTGCCAACACATACACATTTCACACATTTCTGTCCAGATCCAACCTCCGACTGAACACACCTGTAACTCAGGTGAGCAGCACCAACACGTACTGAGTTAAACCATGAGCCGAATCTATTACCTAACACATACAGATCAGTTTATGTCTGTATTTACCTTCTGAAGTCATTCATTTACAATATTTTCGTAAAATCCTTGAAGTGCGGATTTTCTTTAGCGGAGTTTGGTGGAAGTGGGAGAAAAGTCACTGGAGCAGAGGTCAGACGCTCCAGAGAGCAGGAACAGCTCACACTGCTGCTTAGTCGTTTGGTTAGTTGGCTGGTTAGTTAGCTGGTTAGTTATTCTGTTAACCGGTGAGCGGCTCACCTTTGCGCAGCGCCACGGGTCGGACTCGGTGCGGGATCTTGTTGCAGGCGAGCAGGATGTGTATCGCCCGGCAGGGCTGCGACAGCAGGTCCAGGTACACCTCTACGAGCCTACCCGTTGCCATGCAGACGGAACCGTTATTACCCGTTAACCCTGCGGAATAAACTGCACGATCCAAAACACCGAGTGTTCCTTCCTCTGCTGTGTACCTGCGGTCCGTCTGTTCACGCGTTCTCCCTGCAGGCCGTCCCACACGCTACAGTTGCACCAGAATCCACTCAGGCTACGGCAAGCAAAGGGGGTCAAAATTCGTCCCTCAGCTAGTATGCTGACAATGAAACGGTTTTATGTGGAAAACTTGTTAAAAGCTCAATATTTATTGACAAAACATGCCGTTTCGGTAAACGCCGTAAAAATCGATGTTCTATGCAGTCCCTGAACACCGCTTTTTGCAGCGTTCAATGACCACGCATTAAAAGCGCAATTTTATGGCACTTTAACATGCTTTAAAAATAGTGTTTTGTTATATTATAATTATCCCAGCCCCCTTTATGACCTGCCACTAAAATTGAACCATGATTATCGAATAAGTACTGGTTGTAAAGCATGTAGCAAAACAGTATCACCCAATTCTCTGTTTCACCTTGTTTGTCAATTTCAAACCAACTCAGTCCCACCAATTTTACTTATTTATGGAATATCATCATTTACATAGATCCACCCATTGGGGTGCAGGTCAAACTAGCATCACAGGTGAGAAGAAACTGAATAAAATGGCCATTCTTCAGCATAACTAATCAAATATTACATTTTATTCAAAAGTGTAGCACAGAACCATTGAATTTGTAAATGAAAAGTGATCAGCAACACCACAGAAGGGTCAACATAATGAACTCAGCCAAAGTTTCCAAACACATTGTCTGTGATCATTGGCAGAGATAAATTCCTGGCAGAGTTTCTTCCTGTTCAAGGCATCAACTATTTCTTGATGTATGTGACAAACTGCCACATTGTTAAG
Source organism: Melanotaenia australis (assembly GCA_037177175.1). Classification (NCBI taxonomy): domain Eukaryota; kingdom Metazoa; phylum Chordata; class Actinopteri; order Atheriniformes; family Melanotaeniidae; genus Melanotaenia; species Melanotaenia australis. Next base: position 4,873,654 of record JBAJHZ010000026.1, on the reverse strand, counting down.
GCGTTTCTGCCTCATGCAGTTGCGAAGCAAGGTCTTTAACCTCTTCAGTGCACTGAAACTCCTCTCAGCTTCAACAACAGCCTACCCTAACAACCCTATCTGCCCACCTGATCAGCACAGACCTCCAGCTAAACACCCAACTTACAGTAACACATTAACAAGGGGTGTGTCCCAATTCGCACACTTCTATACTTCGAACTCTACATTTAAGTGCATAGTGCACTGACACAGAAATTTCAGTAAAAACTCACTCTGAAAGTACCCGGATGCTGCCCTAAACTCAGCCAAAAATCTAGTGCGAAATGATGGGACACTATGCGCACTAAATTGACGCCATCTTGCTGAAATAGCAGAAGGGGAGGGACTTTTAACCAGTTTTCCAGAGCTGAATAATGGCAACCACTGACTCAGCTGTACCGATGCAGGCGGAGGCTGTTTAGTACAGATGTTAGTTTGAAGTTATTCGATCAGAGATCTAATACAAACAGCAGCATGCTTACTATCTCATCTATCCCTGCCAACAGTGATGGATCTGATCATTTGTTGGAGGTGGCAGTAGAGTTAGTACACGGAAATGTTAGCAGTTTTTAGCTGGTTTCACAGACGTAGGTAGGTAGGCAGGCTATAAGTGTTAGAAATCGGTCTGTGTCAGCTGACGTCACACTCGGGATAGCCGCAGTCGATCGCCATGTTGCATCCTTGTTGTAAACCACTGTTCATCGTCTTTGCCTGCGTTATGATCTTTGATAAAATGGGAGTCTCGTGTTGTGTGAAAGACCGTTATACTAAGTTACACAATAAAAAAGGCAGAAAAGTAAGTCATAACGTTAGATTTTTTTTGGTTTTCCACTTTTAAAAGAAGCTTTGGACAGCAGGTTGAGGATGTAACTCAGTGTTGCCAACTTGGCGACTTTCTCGCTAAATCTAGCGACTTTTGAAACCCTCTTGGCGACTTTTTTTGTCAAAAGCGACTAGCGACAAATCTAGCGACATTTCACGTCGTTATTGGAGACTTTCTGGTTTTTAGGAGACTCTTTGAAAGCACATGTTGTTCTGCAGTTACTGTCGTGAACGAGCAGCGTGTGCTGCAGGAGCTCCTCCCC
>JBAJHZ010000026.1:4714916-4726597 GCA_037177175.1 Melanotaenia australis | reverse complement strand
AAATTGGAGGAGAAGTCTTCAAATAAACCAGTTACCAGAAAGCCACTTGTGTCTGCTTGTGCTTCGAGGGAATTATATCTCTGGTCCTCGTGAGCTACTGTCCTGCTGGTTTCAGATGTCTCCTACTACAACACACCTCTGCACAAGCCGGTTAATGACCCAGTGATTTAAGTCAGATGTGTTGCCTCAGGGTAGAATCCAAAACCTGCAGGACAGTAGCTCACGAGGACCAGAGTTGGAGATCCCTGCTGTAATACCTTCCATGTTACTCTCTGAACCAGGACTTCTGCCTCCAGATTAACGGGGAGCAGCTACACCTTGCCGTTTACCTCTTTTAATCTCAAAGCTCCAGCAAGTACCAGCAAGCAACTATTTATTCCTTATCTAAAAATACAGCTGCTTTCATTTCTTACCAAAACCAAAATGTTGTTGAGTTTTAACAATAAATTAATTTTCCACATAGTCAGGTGCTTCATAAAACTCTAAAAGAAGAATGAAAGTGTCAGGAAATCGTGGATATAAGGACCCAAGTGCAGGCAGCAGGCAGACCGGTGCTTCAAGAACAAACAAAGGTGGAAAAATTCCAACATGGCATGCACTAAGACTGGCAAGCAGGACCTGAAACCAACAGACTGACACAGCTGATGTGGAAGAGTTAACCAGACCAGGTGATCTAATGAGCAGAACATGACTAAACGCCAAAAACCAAGAACATAAACCAAAAAAACAACAAAAACCCAGAACATGATAGAACATAAACGTAAAGCAAGGAACATAAAGCGTGAAACCATCCCCTCGTCTAACATCTTTATATTCTGTTAAAATTCGTCTAGTATTACTGTGTACTGATCTTCCCTTCAGAAAGCCAGACTGTGATTGGCCGGTTACAGCTGGTAGACCTTTTTAAGTCTGGCATGGCTCCCGAGAATATTTTAGAATCAATATTTAGCCTGATTGTCTAACATAACTTTGTCTTTACCAGCTTTAGGAGTCAAGGTGAGCTGCTTCATGCTTGCTGAATCACTTCATGAAGAATGTCCCTCACACCCCTCCATCTGTCCCGGGCTTTAGGTCGGCTTCATTCTGACAGCAGCTGCAACTCATTCTTCCTTCTAGAAGTCACAGCCACAACAACCTGGAACTGGTTCATCAGTCTGAGGACCAGATTCTGGGATTTGGTTGATTATAGAAGCATCACTGTCCACGTTAAACCAGGACCGTAGCAGGTGGAGTCAACCAGTTTCTGAGCTTCTGCTTGTTCCAGGCTGCAGGAGGAAGACAATGAAGATTTTCCTCTTCCACCCATTCTGCTTTGGGTCTTATGCTGCTTCTTCTGCTGTTCAGGATCAAGTTTATCCAGCTGAGTCTGCAGCTCAATGAATTTATTCTTATTCTGGTCATCATTGTCCAACATGCTCATTTCCTGAACTTTATTCCTTCAGTTCTCTTTTCTTTTCCTCTGCAGTTCTTTGCTAAAATAAATTAACTTCCTAATTTTGTATTTGATAAATTCCTGCCAATCCTGCCCCAGCTGTTTCATCACTTCTAGTGTTGGGATGAATTTCCCTAACTTCTGCACATCCGTCCTCGTTAACCAGTAAACTAGCATTAAATCTCCAGTAGCTCTATTTACTGTGTTCTAGTGGCGGGGGCTAATGCTAAGCTAAAACAATGATCTGAGAGTGGTGCATTAGATATGGTTGCCACGGAAACATATCTGGAGATTTTACTGCTCACAAGTCGGTAATCACCTCTAGATCCAGGTGTAATCTTTTCTATCCGTTCACCTGGTGTCATGGTCCAGCCCCCCAGCAATGTTAATGTGGGACGGAGAATCCTGAACTCAGTTTGTCCAGTAAAGCTCAGTTAAGTGTCTGCTTGTTGTATCCATGTACATGAGTAATAATAAACAGCCTGTCCTGTTTGTAAAGAGCCCAGTTAACCAGTGTCTGGCCATCTGCTTGATGTGTCAGGATCTTTCCAGAAACCAGTAGAACCACCAGACTTACTGGTTCTGTGGCTAAATAACATCTGGTCTCCTCAAACGGTTCACCCACCTCTGAGGAGCTTCTGGAGAGAAACAAAAAAAAAAACTGTTCTGAGTTTACCAAACAAGAAAGAGTCCTTAATGCCCCGAACGTTTGAAGGACATGGGGAAAATGTACCATTCACAAGAGAACTTCAGATCAGCCAGTAATCAGCAGCGTCCTGCTTCCAGTAACCATCCTGACGTCCTGTTCGTGGATCCACCAGTAACTTCCCGATATGTCGCTAACCCTCACTGTCCCACGATCCTCGTTAAAGCCGCAAGGTCCCCAGAAAGGCCCATTTCCCTACCCGCCTGCTCAGCCTTCATCCTCCTCCTTCTCTTCCACCGGTCTGTCGGTGAATGGGAAGATAAGCTGCCGTTTTCTCTCCTCAGCCTTACTTCCAAGCCTGCAAACTATTTCCACCCCAACATCCATTATTTCATTTTGGTCCGGGGCTATTTTCTTACAAATATCTTCTCCCTTCTTTCCTTCCAGCTCATTCTCTTCCTTTCTTCCTCTTACACTCATTATTTTAACTCAGAAACTTCCTTGTTCAGATGAGCATCTTGGTTTTCCAGCTTCTTAATTTTTTGGACCTCCTCCACATTGACCTGAACCACCGTTGCTAGGCTAGCAAGCATTGTGCCGGTGTGTCTATCTCGCTCCTTCAGATCCACCAGCTGCTCCTCTGCGTTCCACACTTCTACTTGCTTGTTCGCTTTTCACCTCTTTTTCCACTTCTTTGGGGTCTGGTTTTGGTAGGTTTTTCAAACTTCATGCTGAGGACTTGGGTGGAAATTGTAGCAGTTTGGGCTAAATTTTGGGGCACTTTGCACAAGCACTATTCTATTCTATTCTATTCTATTCTACAGTCATTTAGCAGACGCTTTTATCCAGAGCGACTTACATTTGAGATTAAGAACAACACAAACAAGAATTCAAACAAGATGGGACGTCATAATTAAGTGGTAGTCAGACTGCTGGGAGTCCAGTTGAACCCAGGTGCTGTTGTGTAATGCTAGAGGCAGGGCTTTTTTTTCCTTCTTCCCTCTCTACAATAGTCCTTCATTTAAATACAAGATCATGATTTCACCCCACAGCCTCATTTTGGGCATAAGTGCATGCGGCTTATTCAGTGCTGAGTTGAGCCAAAGAGCTGGTCAAATATTTCATTCTTATTCTGACGAGTAGAAGAGTTAAGATGAGTGCGGAAATGCTCCTTAAACTGCTGAGTCTTTAGCTTGCTCTTAAAAGTGGATAAGGACTCTGTGGATCGTGCGGAGGTCAGTAGATTGTTCAACCACCGGGGAACAACAGAGGAAAAGGGCTACTGATGTGATGCCACCTTGTGGTGGAAGCGCTAGACGTCTTTCACTGGCAGAGCGTAATTGTGGGGAGGGAGTGTCGCTCTGGATTAAAGCGTGGAGGTAGACCGGAGCCATTTGGGTTATTGTTTTAAGCCAGAAGCAGAGCTTTGAATCTGATGCGCTGAGGCTTGGAGTCAGTGAAGAGCGATTAGCAGAGGAGTGAATGCAGAAACATGTTCATCCACCATCTTAACTCTCTCATTTACAGGTCTGTAACCTAATAATTGCCTCTATTCCACACTTTCCCTGCTTACATTATGGCAACTGCAAAATTGCACATAATTAAAGTTTAATGTGCTTATAGCATCAGAAAACAATCTCCGAGACAGAAATGAGTTTAAAAGCATTTTCTAAAGGAAGCTTGGGCTCCAGCCTACAGCTTTATTATCCCAAGCCTTATTCAGTGGCTGCTGTCAGCTAGAGTTATGGTCCAGGATTACGGGGAATCCCTGCACCTTCTGAGCTCCTCCTGTCAGCCGGAGTCTTTGTGAGCTGTCTGCCCTCTTTCCCATCTTCAGTCTCATGGCAGCTATTAAGAGGGGAATTCTGTGCATGGAACCATGGTGTCTAATCCTGCTGCCGTTTGAATGGATGAGGCCAACTGCAGGGAGGGAAGTGCAGGGACCCTTACCAGCTCCTCTTTATGTCACACTCTTTTCTGTTTAACAGAACAACATCCGCCATCCTGACGTGGATCTGAGCCCCTCCATGTCAGTCTTCTTGTAAATGCAGCACAGACTGTCTGAATAAATATAATAAAATTTCATTTCCAGACAGGAAAAGTGAATTGTGTTTATCTGGAGCTCTGTGGTTATTGGCTGTTTACGGCAGGATTAGCAGGGACGCCTTCATCACATTATTCATGAGCTGACGGTTCAACGTCCTTGTCTGCATATTTGTTGTATTTCTGTGTGTAATCCAGAGATAATTGGCATACGGAGGCATGCTGCTGGAGCGATAACAGCATGAAAACAAGCGACTGGGGAAGAGTGGAACAATGATTATCTGTTCACTCCGTACACATGGCAGGAAGTAGAGCAGCTTCTGAAGCCGATGAGCTGGAAGCAAGAAAAATGGATACATATAAAAACTAGACCAGATCAATTCCAGACCGAGGCACTAACGTAACCACTGCAGACCTGGACTAGAAAGATCAGCACCAGATTTAACCAAGTCTGGAAGAAAGTAATCAGAGCCACACAACACTGGCCAAGGCTGGAAGGTCGTCTGAGCATTGTTCTGTAGGGAGTTCTGGTACTTCCGGCTTCTCCGGCACACGGCCGACTTCAATGTTCCTGCACAGCAAGGAATTAGATTATTACAGATCCAGCAGGTCTGAGGAGTTCTCTGTTCTTTCCCTCTCAGCATGCCTAGACTTTGCTCTGATTTATGTGGCCGTCTGCTTCGTGGCTGAGTTCATCCCAGCTACTACTTTGTTATAGCTCCACCAACACTAGACTGCGGAGGTACGAGTGAAGGCAATGCTACGAACCCTGTGGTCACCTGACCATGAACAGCTTGCTGGTGAAAACAAACTGCCATCCATGCTGGAGTGAGAACCTTTCTCAACCTGTTTTAGAAGTTTTCTCCATTGATTTTTGTTTGTAAATCTGGAAAAGTCATATTGTTATAATGATTGTAGCGACTATAGAAAGACATGAGGCGAAGCAAGAAGCTGGAGGACTGGCCGTACTGTATACCCACGACTGGTTAGACAAACCAATGATCGGTTCCTTCACGGCTCATTTCCTAAAGCTAAAGCAGTTTGGAGATGAAGCATTGTAGAAAGAGTTGTTCACAAGAAGTAATGACGATTTAAAGTAACCAAACTGAGCTTAGTTACAGCAAGCAGCCATGGGATGGAAGTGAGTCCATGGGTGGGTATGCTGGTGTACAGAGCTCACAACATAGATGGACCCGTCTGATGTGTAAACGCCTGAAATAGACTGAACCAAACAACAGATGGTACACGAAAACCTGGCTTATAGAAAAAGTTGGATCTAAATAGTTTACCACATCAGAGGATTTTTTTTTTGCTGCACATTACAGTTTTTGTAAATATAAATTTTGTTTGTTTCCATTTCTCAGTAACAGGATATATGAAGCTTTCCATAAAACACAACATCAGGCTACTCTGAGAGTGGAAATAAATCAGCTCTACACTGTAATGTACATTTTAAACCTCATCCAGCCATCTCAGTTTGCTCTGTATTCATTAGTAATACAGGCATTTTCAGGCTGTCCAGGATGTCAAAGGAGGTTTTATATCAGCTCATTTCAAGATGAAAAGCAGAAGAACATTAAAGCAAAGTTTCCTTTCATTAAAAGAATTTAGACTCCTGGAAAACAAAGTGATTTTTCTTGTTATAACAGCATGGATCTAACATCAGGTTTAATCCCATTAGTTTTATACAAACAGAGATTGTCAATAATTGAAATTTAATTTAAAGTACTTCTTCTAGCCATCAGCTTAATGTTTAATTTCTTTCTATTTAACACTCTTAATCAATAACATTACCCATTTTTACCCCAATTATTAATAGAAATTAACAGCATTCATGCTGCATTCATGGTCAGTTTCTGACAGGAAACAACCAAACAGACATAACAGCATCAAGATGAAATGATCTAGCTTCCAGCTTTACGACCGGATGCAAAGATTGAATTCTCCTCCTCATTTTTCTGCTCCTGGATGATTTTTAGCATTAACCAGGACTTATCCCAGGGCTGCATCTCGGTCCAAGTTCTGCAGATGAGGGTCAGTGCAGTATCATGGCATGCACTGTGCACGGTTAATAATCTGGGCTCTGCTACAGAATATTTGGAAACGCATCCTAATAAAGTCGAGCATCATCTAAGAGGAGTTCCACCCTCATTTTCTCCAGGGACAGGGCACTGTCTGTGGAAAGTGGAAAAGTGGAAAAGAGGGTTATCACCCCTCTTTGGTATTTTAACGGGAAAAGCAGGGGACTGTTTTCAGTTGGTTTATATTTCAAAGAATCCACGCGTACTTCAGGACGTCCTGCTTTCCGGAAATGTGTGTGGCAGTTTGATTGCTTGTATTTGAGGCTCATCTTCCATCCTTCATAGCCAGTGGGTGAGCCTCAGTCTGTTAAACATGGATGCTTCTGCAGCTTCATTCAGCTCAGTGTCTGTGTGCTTGACCACCTCCTTGACCACCTCCTGGATCAACCCCCTAGATCATTTGTGAAACAGGGAAGCCAGAACAAGTCTGGCCATGAAGACCGTGACAACATAGAGTCTGGATATGACAGATCCACAGTGCGGTCACCAGAATCAGGAGCTCTGGCTGATGAAGCAGAGGAACTGTTCCCCTTGGTCTGCAGGTTGGCAGGATGTGTTTACAACTTTAGGTGTTGCCTAAAAGCACATCCATGACCTGCAGTCAGAACTGAGTTTTTATATTAGTCTCTAGTTCAGCCACAGCTGAAGGCAGACCAGCCAAAAGCTGTGGCATAACTCTGAGAAGAGCTCCGGCTGTCATGATCTAACGTCCCTGTCTGGTAAGAAAGATTAAGAAAAAGTCATTAGAATCAGTTTTATAACAAGATAGTTAATAAGCAAATCTGACCTTTTATTGTTAAACACTAAAGCTTTTAAGAAACTGACAACTTAACTCTGGCAAAAACACAGACATGCCAACATCAACTTTTCAAAAGTGTACAAGAACAATGCATGCAGAACGCTGCCAATCCATCACCATTTCCCACAAACCCGGTTAAACCCGGAGCACAGCAAACACATCCCCGTGATGACGTCCAGAGGCTGAGGAAACAGGACCAGAGGAGCCATGACCTGCACCACAGGCTCAAAACACAATGGAAAAAGACTGCTCTCCAAACTTTTCTATAACATTCCCATACTGTTCATTTATTTTCCTTGATTACTTACAAATAAAACTGTTGATTGTTGATGTGCAGCACTTTGAAGACTTTTCTTTGTTTTTAGAATGTGCTTTATAAATAAAGTGGAATGGATTGGATTGGATAAATAAAATTTAAAAAATAAAAAGCAGAAATGGGAAGAGACTATCATAAAAAAGACAAAAGAAGTATAAAGAAATGTAGAAAGCAGATGGTATGAAGACAAACAGGAGGTTGAGGAGGTAAGATGGAGGGAGGGGGACGTAGGATATGCAGAACGAAAGGAGGAAAGATAACGAGGAAAGAGATAAGGAGTGGAGATTTTAGTGGAGGAGAAGTTAATAGCTTTTGCTGGAACTGTGTGTCCATGAGAATGCTGGGCCTCCTTTTAAAGATAGTATACAGCTGTAGACACACAGAATTTGTCTTCCCAGAACACACAGATTGATCTTTTCAAGGTCACCGTCTGCCCAACCCCCGCTGCATCGGCAGCCTTCACCAACCAGTACGCAGATTTCCCCCTGCTGCCTCGGCATCAAGCTCAGAACCACATGCCCTTGCTGCGTTTTTTGCTAGGTTTCAGATCAGGATCTCTCTGTTTAAAAGCTTGTGCTAGCTCTCCCTTCAAAACTGGGAAAGTGGATAATCTGACTGGTTTATCAATATTGTGGTAACCAATCATAACCTGGCATCTCACAGCGAGACAGAGACACAATTTTAAAGCAGCTGAAAGTTTCATAACTCTTTTTAAAGAAACTGTGCTTTGCCTTAAACCTTATGGTTCAACGTCCCACGACTGACCTAGTAAGCTGCATCAGTAGTGGGTAATGCTCTGGGTACTGGTGTTTGGGCAGCAGTGTTTTGTTAGGAAACACTTCTTGTTACCTTTGATGAAGAGCTCACACTTTGTTTTAGGTCTACCAGGACCTGCCATACTGGCTCATTTTCAGAAATCTTGGGGCCAATTAGAAACAGGAGCAATCTTCACAAGCTCTACTTTCCATGAGCATCACCCCTTATGGTTTTCCTGCTAGAAAGATTTTTTGCCAAAGTATAAGGCTTATTGGTTATGTCTGTCCACTGTCTACTGTATGGGAAATGCAGAATGGAAGTGTTTATATCATCCAGGGTGATGTACTTCTTTGATATTAGTAATGTGAGGCAATGTGCTATTTGAACGGGCACAATGCCTTTGAAAAGATCACGAGCAAAGCTAGGAGGGTATCCACTGACAACATGACAACGAAACAGTACTCCAGGTAAAGGCTGGGGTACTGTCTTTGGCCACTTTCTAGTGCTGCTCTCGCATGGGTGTTTGTTCTGAGGCTTAAATATCCTGACCTAAGCTCATGTGACTGAATATCTGTATGCAGATGCTGTACAAAAACGACAAAAGTAGGGGCCAAAAGGTCTCCACAAAACCTGCTATTCCATGTGCTCCTAAACTGTCAGCAGCAATCTGCACTGTACCCCTTCAGTGATTGGTTCAGTCGTAAGGCAAAACACCATAAATTTTAAGAAAGATGAAAAGTAGGGTCGGAGATTTTGGAATGAGTTAAATTTTGAAAATACACAGACAAAGGTCCAAGCCACTTTCCTCAGTCTTGTCTGTAAAGACACGACTCCAGAATGCAGGAACACGCACTGTTTGTTCATCCTTGGGTTCACATCAGGGTGAAGCCACGCTCCACGCAACAGTCCCGGGAAGCCGCCGATCACATTAGGATTACAATGGACTGCTCCACAAAGTGTGCAGCATCACTAACTCTTCTCCAGCTTTTTCTCATGACTCATTCACGTGAAAGAAAACACATGACATCATAATAAACCATCCAGCATCCAGCTCGGAGCTACAGCCACCTGCTATAAATGACCCATATGGTTGTTTAGGGGCAATAACTTACAATATTGTGCTTTTGTTTTGTACCATTTGTGACTGTAGAGTTATTGTTTTAAATGCTGTTACTTTAAAGGTGCGCGCTAGCGGTGAAAAAAATTTAAAAGAAGGAAGAAAGTTAAAAAAAATTAGAACGATATAGTTTGTTCATACCAAGGAAATTTAAGAAACCTGTTCAGCTTGTTTCATAGCACCTAGCTGGAAGGTGAAGCGGCATGTTTGCTGTTTAAATGTGTATTTTAAGTTTATTGCACTAACCAAACGGCTCATGCTAGCTAGCATTTCACCAATTATCAGCCAGTGGACGTGTGGTTGTATGAGCTGTAATTTAGTTTTATTTGTGCTTTCAACCTGTGATTTAGTGCTAACAAATGTTTAAACCAGCATTGTGGCCCATCTGTTGTTATTGGACTATGACATTCTGGTTGGGATGCTACACCTGCCAGACTGTAGGAGCCAGGAAGGGAAGTAGAGACAGAGATGTGAGTTTGATTGACACATCACGATCCAACTGTCCTGTACAAGTATTCAAGATGACTGGCTTGTGTTTTCAAGGCTTGTCCATCCCACAGGTGACTGGCATTTTTATTTGTGCAAAAAGGATTTAATGACTTGGTTGCAATCGGGATGGGAAGATGTTTTCAGGCAATGAGATCCCTAACCGTACTTTTAATGTCTACTGAAGACAAATGGTGTTTGATTAAAAAAGGCATTCTTGAAATATCAAACACTGAGAATAACAAGAGAAAGGCATCCACATCAGTAAGAGGGTGATTTTTTAGTTCCTAAACTATGTATTACCAGCGATTCACAATGTGTGACATGGCTGACCAGATGTGGGACAGCGTTAAAGCAGTTACTGACTGTAAAAGCTTAGATAAATGATAGTGCTGGACTGATGGAGTGCACTGTATTGAACATTTTTCTATTCTTTTCTCCAATCTGTTTCCATAAAAGACTGCGGCTTAATAACCAAAACCAGTGCGACCTCCAGCAAACCACACCAGCTAAACTAATTGCATCAATCACCTGTCTGACAATTGATACATTTCAGCAGACGTCACTGCGTTCGAATGCTTGCCGCCGCCATATTGAGTACCTGCGCTGAGTACCTGAACCACACAGGTCGTCTGAGATGCCGTGCAGTTGGGTGTGACAAAAAGAAAGGAGAGGGAGATATAGCTTTTTATCGATTACCAAAGGAAGAAGAACGTCGTCAGAGATGGCTTTCAGCGATCAGGAGGGTTAACTGGACGCCGACTGCAAGTAGCTGTCTGTGCAGTGTACATTTCATATCAGGTGAGTTTAAATGCAAGTTAGGAGAGCTAGCTTTAGCTAGCCGGGTTTGATGAACAAACTTTTTAGAGAAGTAAGTGATTAGATTAAATCCGATTAGACCCTTTGTACATTAAATGCATTTGATTAGCATTTCATATGAAGATCTTTCAACAGAGTTGGCAATTGTTGTTAGCTTAGCTTACATATCGGCCTACAGCAACAGAAGTTAGCTTACACCACAACAAGCTAAGCTGCCAAAGGACGCTCCTCTGCAGTCTGTGCTGTCTTAATAATAACTGACGATTGGTAAACAGCAGCGGATATTTTAATTGGTTTCCCTATTGTTTTATTTATGGCCACTTCTGTGCACTAGCAGCATTTCTAGTTTTCAGTTTCTGTTAACTTCGGGTGGAAGGTCAGTGTTGATAGTTTATTGTACTTAGATCAACTTAAGATTTTTCATTCATCTGGTTACTTGGTTGAAGCTGCCTGGAAAACAGGGCGAGTAATATTAACTGAAACCTCTGTCTCATCAGGTGCAGAAAGCCAGAACCCACTAAGCCCAGATGATGTGCCAACAATATTTCCTCATCTAAGTTCTCCCAACAAGCGGAAGAGGATTTATCAAATGGCAAGGTTTGAACGAACTCAGGCCCTGAAAAGAAAAAGGGTAGTGAGCAGAGCTGACAGAGGAGGGACAGGAAAAGCAGGAGAGGACAGACAGGGGGAGGACAACGGTGACCGGGAGGACCGAGGAGAGGACAGACAGGAGGAGGACAACAGTTATCTGGATAGCAGACAATGTTCTGGCTGGATCTGTGATCAGCATTTCAGATCCAGATGTGGTGGGGTGACTTTCTGACATTAATGCCCTGCTTAAAGGAGTCTCATTGGACCCCCATCTGAACATCTCAGTCTGGACCTGATCTCACCTTGTTCTAGTGTCCCTACACTGGGAGACCTTTGTGATGTGATGTTGTGATGTGAAAAGAACATTTATATTAATATATGCCAACGTTTTGTTTCTCATAAACTTTATCATAATACTTGCTTTCAGCTGCATTTAATGACTCTACTCACCATGTTACATTCACATGGAGGGCTGATGTAGACATGAGGAGCAGTGGAATGTGTGGAAAGGATCCAGGCAGTGGCGGCTGGTGACAAAAATTCTTGGTGGGGCTGACAAAACATTTGTCTGCCTAATCCAGTATAAGAATTAAAA
>JBAJHZ010000026.1:4703327-4714816 GCA_037177175.1 Melanotaenia australis | reverse complement strand
AATATTTTCAGCGCCCCAAGCGCATAAAATTCTGCGACACTGATTGGCTATATTTTTTATTAATCTGCCCTAGCAACAGTACGTGACTGGCTATTTAGCTGCACTGCTCGGGCGCTCGGACTTAGCGCCCCAAGAAAGAAAGGGTTCAAATCTGTGTATTTAATGAGTCAGTATATGGGAAAGTATTTTAAATTATTTGAATTGTATATAAAAAAAACACCACAATGTAAAACTTACATTTTTTAACAAAATTAAAATAATAATAATAAAAAAAAAATAATCTAGAATATATATTGGCCATCCCCCTTTCCCCCCTTTCTTATCAGGGGGGCGGCGCCCTAGCGCCCCCTATAGGCCAGCCGCCACTGGATCCAGGGTGTTGCATCTTCACTTTACAGAGAAGCAGTCTGGCTGGATTGATTCCAAACATGACATTTTTTTATGTCACCTCACTGCCCGCACCTCCAACTGAGAACAAAGGCTCTTTAATTAGTCCGACCAATTCAATCAAGTGCACACCAACCTGGATTGATTTGGTCTTTACTTTTTGCTTGGCTCTTCATCCCAGAGAGCTCTCTCTCCAGTCAAATCTAATCTAGCTCTCAAAGAAGTTAAGTCTTTGTTTTTGGTTTTAATAACTGAGGAAGGATCCACCTCATCACGGCTTCTCAGAGCAGAAGTAGACTGGGAAATGGGTTTATGATGATTAACACTCCTCACCTGCATGTTTACACTCCTAAGTCAGAGCAGAACATTAGCATGCATTTGGCTGCTGTTCATAATCACCCTAAACCCTAACACTAAACCCAAACCTGTAACCTAACCCTAAACCCTAACCCTAAACCTAAATCTAAATCACCCTGAGACTAAAGGGAAAAACTTACATACCCACATAGAAGTGGATCAGGGAGTTCAAATCAGTTCAGAAGTCGTCTTCTGTCGTTCTTCCAAACAGGTTCAGTTGTACAATAATCCCGTACACTATACTGTTGGAGCACCCCCACAGAACACCTCGGGGGAACACTGTCAAACGCATTCTCCAAGATCATGCTATCAGAATAAATTAGCCCCGCATTTGGAGAGTTAAAACACTTTTTTGTGGAAAATTGAGTGGTCTCCAGACCTTGCTGCTTTTCTAAGACCCACTCTTAGATAATTTGTTCTGTGCATGGGTGTATCTGGATCTTGGCAGTTGGATATGTTTAATGTCTACATATGTGCAATAAATACCTTTGTTTCCCCTTCATACAAAGAAAAAAGAAAAAGAAAGGGCAATAGCTGTGAGAAGGATTTGCTCCATCTCAGCCAGTCATTCCTGACTGGTCTCTCTTTCTCCAATGTGAGTATTTGGAGAGAGAGAGTGGCTGTTATGTAAAACCTCCACCCAATCAGGTTTTGCAGGGGCAGATCAGGACTGGATTTAGGATTGGAGTCAGAGATGCAGTGAAAGATCCCTCTGGAGCAAAGCTGTAGATACAATAAATGTGATGTATTTATACCCCCTGTTCCAGGAAAGCTGTTGATGTCGCACACTCTGTAATGAATATTTAAGCTTTGGAGGGTGGATGGATGGATGGATGGATGGATCTTCCTCTTTTTGCCCTTATATTTAGCTTAAAGTTACTTTAAGGGACCCTGACTTTTTGCAGCCTTCTTGCTCAACAACGCTCTCCTGTGGGACTGTAGTTACATCCAGAATCCCCCCACCAGCCCCTTCTGCCCCATGCTGAGGCGCTATCCAGTACCAGGAGATAAGATGTGTTGGTGTCCTCCTGACGAGCGTGACCTGCTAGCCCCCTGCTAGCATTGGCCGCTCCTCCATCCACTCAGATTTTTTCAGTTGTTTAATGTCTTCATTTTCACCACGATCAAGTTTAAAAGTTCATCTTCTACTGTCACCTTTCCGTCAGCCGTTTGGTAGATGGCAAGCAGAACCTCCAGCCCGGTCACCGCCATCTTTTCTTAAAACTGCCTTTTGGCATGAAAAAATCATGTTTGTTTGGTTTGGAGATGAAATACAAGATGTGTTTTATTATTAAAATCTCACAAATATATATGTAGGTGTCCTAAATGAAGTGCATGCATCTACTGTAACTGACTTGGATCTTTACTGGTCAAAAACACGCAGCAGGAGAATATCTGTGCTTACAGGAAGCTGCACCACAACATACTTTATTTTGGGTAAATAATTCATGTGGAAAATCACACCAGCCCCTCATCATAGCTGGATCTCAGCCAGTCTCAGGGGTATAGTTAACCCAGTATAGGGTTGCTCTATTTACTCAGTTTATGTCTATTTTCACCCAAAGAGTTCTGTGGTTTTAGCTGAATTTTTAGCCATCTTCCACAATGAAATTCCCTCATCCTGCAGAAAAGCCACATCCTCCTCAGTGTATATTTACAGGTTTATGTCATGTGCTATCCCAGTGGATAAGGTTGATTCTGTAGCAGAACTAGACCTTCCTATCCCGTCCTGTACCTGGAACCAGGCCCATTGAGTAGTGAAAAATAAGAGTGGCCGCACCCTGAGAGGAGAGCTGCTCCTCCAGCTGACCCAGCTTCCATGCTAATTGGAGGGCATTACATAATCAGGAGTCCTCCAGTGTACTCAGAGAAAACCACAGAGTGCTCTATGTGGTGAGACTGCTGTGGAAAAGCAGCAAATGCATGATTTTCTGTTCTGACTGATGAATCTGTAGCGCAGCTGTCAACTCAGACCTTGGATTTGTTGTTTTCTTCGGCTAAAGTGACAGCAGTGATTTCCTCAGAGATCAAATGATGCTTCTGTCAGCAGCCTGTTTCTAACATACATATTGCTTTACATAATGAAAACAACACATTTTGCAACTAAACTGTGGTTCCACAGAAAGGGGTCTGATGACTGATGGTTCTGCCTCCTGTTTTACTGTTAGAAACTCTAGGAACCACAAATAAAATGCTCTGTTAGATTGAACAATGAGAGCTCTAGCATCTGGTGGCCATATTAACAGTTTTCTGCCCTTCAGTCTACTGGAAAGCAGCTGAATCAAGCCTGGTCCATAACTGGTGATGCTCTGCACCACTGGGACATGGCTTTATGTTGCTGTGTTCTCTATAACATATACCGTCTGTTCCTGCATGTAGTCTACTATGAACTAAACATTACTGACAAGCATGTAAAGGGCCCTGTTAGCAAGGCTAGCACCAACACCATCTCAATTAACTATGCCAATAACGAGGAAACCGATGATGAGTTAACCAGAGACTTAAAGAAACTAAAGAAAATGATAAAGAGGACTGTCTCTGTGTGGGGATCTACTCTGGAGCTCCACCTGCTAAACATGATGCTCCTGCTTGGGGCAGGACCTCTTTCCCAACCTGGAGAGGACACTCCACCCTTTTCCAACTAAGTATTTGGAGGATCCAGCATTCAATTATTTAACCCTGAATTGAAAGTGTTTACAGGGCTACTGCTATAGTAGTAGTGTTGTGGAGGAAAAGTCTACCTTCTGGTTTTGCTTCTGTGAAAAGCTGTTTGAGTTTGCAATGTCACCAATGCAAGATCTCAGTTACTCCCCTCGGCTGCTGCCATATGCTGTGTGTAAAAGTGTACAGCAGCTGTTAAAGTAAACAGAACAAAGGATTGTGAAGGACTGATGAAGACGAGGTGTAGGAATGCATGACCTTCAGTCATGGAGTTTTTATGCAATTCCTGGATCCTGTCCAACATGTAGAGGAAAACCATCACATTTCTTGAACCACTCAGTCACGTCTCTGCAAGAGGAGATGAGACTGAGTCTCCCTGGTTACAAAGAAGAATCACAAAGACCAGACAAGAGTAGAGGAAAAACTGACTTTTTTTCTTTCTGTCGTCAAGTGAGGCAGCAAATGACACAAAAAGGGACGGTGTGTGATAAAGATCTGCAGAAACATCCTGTGAGAGAAAGCCAGGCCATGGAATCAAAGACACTGCAGAGAAATTAGATTATTCCTCTCAGCTCCCCTAAGCCATCCTTTTAAATCAAATCATTCAATCTCCCGCCTCAGCTACATCAGATTGACCAGCATCTCCCGCTTCATCTCCATGGTTGGTCTGATGGACTGGGTTCGGTCTGATGGTCCGGGGTTGGTCTGATGGTTCTGGGTTGGTTTGGTGGTTTTAGAGGCTGACAGGAGGAGATCCAGTGTCTCTAACATTTCTCTTTGTGTTTTTAGCCACCAGCCTGGCCAGCCCCATTAGCCCTGTAAGCTCTGTTAGCATCTGTGGTCAATAAATTGATTCAAAGGAGGGAAGTGTGGAGAACATAAACGTGAGTCTTTGGAAAGTTCTCTGTCCATGGATTTATGCCATCCATCTCTCTTCTTTTTGATCAGAAAACTGCAAAGACTCACTTTGCCGTTTTTCACCTATTGCCTGGAAACTGAAACCAGCAGCATCTGAGTGCAGCAGTGTTTATGCAGATCCACTATTTAAAAAGAAAAACTTACAACAACCACCTTACAACCACAAACAAGTTGTATGTGTTCTAGTCTAGAGCGCAACCCTTATTCATAATTTCCTAGAATGCATTACTCAAGTAAAATAATTGCGTCTTCCGTTGTTCAGAAACATTGTAAATATTTACAATCTTTAAGGTAATTAGGAATTTTCATGTTTCAGAAACAATACATTTTAGTAGAACATGGCAATAACTACGTGTTATGGCCAAAATGTGCTAATATTCGGGGTTCCTTTCAAGACAGGGTCTTCAACCCATGGCAGGAAAGCTGTGTAATTCTCTGTAGACAGATTCATATAGGTTCCTTTGGTAACAATGCTAGCTTACCTGTATGACTGATTCTCACAGAGAAATTAGCAAAGTTTTTAGTAATGAGGACAGGTCAAAACCTGGTTCTAGCAGTTTCTGCCTCTCCTTAAATGTTTTCTCTGCTTGATGCCAATGATCTGACCCGTTTGGAGCACACTAACATCTTCTTCATGACCACAGGATGTGTTTTCCATGTGGTTGTTAAAGACATGAGAAGCTGCTCCTTGCATCAGCTGGAGTTAAATAACTTATTCACAGCTGGAACATCGTCCCCCTGCAGGATTTATCCAATGGGAGGCTCCTACCTGTTAGCTCAGTTAAATCTATTTGGAGACTGTTTTTTTTGTTGTTGTTGTTTGTTTTGTTTTTGGCTGACTTGGATCATTATTTTATCATGTTAACGCTTTGAATCCTCATAGAAAGAAACTAGGACTAACAGGAGGGGGTTCTGGGTTGGCATGATCGTCTTCATGGGTCAGAACATAGCTGAGCCACGTTGACATGAATCGGTGTGGTGTTGAAGTCATTTCTCCACTCTGCTGACATGCAGGAAGAAGCACGCAGTGAAAACTAGCTCCTAACCCAATGCACTTGTTTCACTGGGTTGTTATGGAAAGTGTAAAGCCCACAAATTCTCTGTTCACAACAAAAAGCCATATAAAAACCCCACTTTCTCTCTGAATCTGACTGATGTATCCTGCTGAACAAATTTGCTCTGCCAAGAGGAGGCCTATGGGGAAGGCTCCTCTTGATAATCTGATTCATTTATTTATTTATTTACTTTGAATCATGGAATCTATGTAATCTTGCTGGACCTGACTGAAGGGGACAAAAAGAAATGGAAAATAGCAAAAAGATGCAAAAAAATAGATGCAAATAGATGCAGTCCCTGCGTTTTCCATCGTAATAGCACTTGTAAATGAAAATTCTGCAAAACCCCATTTTGCTGTTCATTATTGAATTGTGCACATAACAAACCTGCAGGGTTTTAGACACAACAGATTCCTCAACAGCAGCTTATAATTTACGTTAGAACATGCTAACACTAAGATCCCTGCTGTTTTTTTTTTTTTTTTTCAGATGGATGGTGGTCTGGATGGTCCAGGTGGATGGAGGTGTGGATGGTCCTGATAGATTTAGGTCTGGATGGTCCAGATGGATGGTGGTCTGGGTGGTTCAGATGGATGGAGGTCTGGATGGTTGATGGATGGTGGTCTAGATGGAGGTCTAGATGGTTGATGGATGTTTGGTCTGGATGGAGGTCTGGATGGTCCTGATAGATAGAGGTCTGGAAGGTTGATGGATGTCCACCATGTCTTAACAAGGCTGCTACGTCGGCAGTGGAAGTGGAGTGATGTTCTGGGCTGGAATAATGGGATGACAGGATCCTTCATGGTGGTTTCTGATAAACCGGTCCAGGTTCTAACTGAGCATTTCCTGCCATGGTATAACAGGAAGAGGCATTCCTGTTGCAGTAAAGACAACACATACTTCCATGATGCAGAAATACCAGCAGGACATCTAGCTATTATGGTATAAAGGGAGTAAAACTTATGGTGGACCACCATCATCCCCTGAACGCCACCATGCTGAGAACCTGCATCCTTAAAAGGAACATCTATGAGAGTGGGGGGCAGTAGACCTCCAGGCAGCAACTTTGGGAGGAGAGTCTGATCTATTCAATGAGATCCAGACAGAAACTATCCATGGATAGGTTAGATGTTAGGTGTTAGAGAGGTGTTAGGGTGATATCAGAGAAGGTCTCCATTGTAACATGGAACTGGACACATGGTTGAATTGTTTGTAGAAAAATGATCTTCACACCATTTAAGTTCTTTCCAGCAGTTTAATGTTTGGAAACTGAGGCATAATCTGGAACGCTGGTTTTAGAATAGTTAGAAAACATGCTGATAAAACACTTTTATAAATGATTTATATGATAGGTCATTTTTGAAAGTTAAAATAGTTATGCTATAATTCACAATACCACCAGCTTAAATCTATTATATGTAAAAAAATTATACCATTAACCAATTAAACTTGCAGCTACCTATCAAGGTGGCAGAATTCTTGAATCTCCATGCCCCAAAGTTGTTATCAAAAATATATAGACTGTTATCTAAACTAGAAACATTTCTTCCTACTTCAAAATGGGATGCTGACTTATCCAATAACTTTAATCAAAATTAATGGTCACAAATATGTTTAAACACCCTTAAAATGACTAAGAATTCAAATATGCAACTAATACAATTCAAAATTCTGCATAGAACTCATTATACAAAACAAAGGTTGTGCAGGATGGGTCTGTCACAATCAAACATCTGCTCACACTGCACTGAAAACACGATTGACAACTATCTCCATGCCTTGTGGTTCTGCATATCTGTCAGCAGGTTCTGGGTTCAAGTATGTAAAGACATGTCAACATGGTTTAAATGTAATATTCTTGTCTACTAGGTGACTTGGGTGACATCAACAAGGTAAATAACTGCACACATGATCCTCACGGCATTATGCATCGCAAAGAAAACTGTGCTTGTGAACTGGAAAACCAAAAATAATCTGTGCATTCAGCAGTTTAGGAATGTCTTACTAGACCACATCTGAATTGAGACAATGTCTGCCTCCTCGAAGAACCTGTTAGCTGGATCTCATTCCCTCTGGTCTCCTGTGATTGGCTCCATCACTTGTGTAGGTGGATGACTGTGACCTTGTCGCTTTAGGGGTTGGATATTGGTGGGAGCTGCCTTCTGGCTGCAGATGGCTGGTTTCCCATGGTGGGGTTCTGGCCTGCTCCACACTGGGGGCGACTCTGTGTCTGACCCTGTCGGGGGCTATGGGAGGTCTGCGGTTGGGGTGGCCTCGTGGCGCTGGGGCGTGGCCACTGGTGGGCCTTGGGCCGGGTAGCCGGGATATTCTGGGGTGGCCTAGGTGGGTGTTCTGGGCTCTGGGTGGCCCCCTCTCTTGGGGTGGAGGGGTCAGCTGGGGCTCGGGGCCTGCCTGGGTGTGCTGCAACAGCGTGGATTGCTTCAGAGCTGGTTGCCACCCCGAGACTCAGGGTATGGCCCGGGGACAGCAGGGGTTTGGTGGTACAAAGGGAGGCTGAGCGGTGTTCGGGGATCATAGGGGGAGGTGCTAGGGTGTGACTGGGAGGTTTGTGTTTGTGTGTGTGTGTGTGTGCATTTGTGTGTGTGTGTGTGTGTGTCAGGATGACCGGGATATATAGGTTTGTATGCGAGGAGGGATCACATGCATCTGTGGGGGAGGCCTGGGGATGGTAGGTCATGGATCTGGGGTTGGTGGTGGCTCATTGGCTGCGGTTTTGTGTGTCCTGGTCATAGGGGACAGCTACTCCTGGCCTGTCCTGCCCTGAGAGGCCTCCTGAGGAACAGGGGTGCCTATTGCCACCAGCTCATCATCTGGAGGAAAATTTGCTTCCCTCTGGTCTTACAGCCCCGTACCCTCCTTCTTCCTCGCCCTCTTTCACACACACACAGAGGGATTTCGGAGGCGTGCACGTCACAAGGACTGACCCCGGGGGACTCCACCAGTCATGGCCACTTGGATTCATAGCTGCCGATCAGAACTAAATAACTCCGGCCTTCTAAACAGGACCTGAACCAGTTAAAGACCGCTCCAAAAAGTCTACTGTATCGTTGTCTCCTTTTCCTTTTTCTACTTTCCTTTTTACTTTTCTTCATTATTCTCCTTTTTTTCTGTCCCCTCCCGACAGGTCCAGCAAGATTACATAAATTCCATGATTTAAAATAGATAAATAAGATAAAACATTTTAAATAAATACATAAATCTGTTTATCAAGGGGAGCCTTATACTTATAAAGCTTCTATTGGCAAAGCAAATTTGTTCAGCATAACATAAGAGACAGACTATCATTCTGCCGCCACCATGCTGGACAGAACAAGGTTAATATTAACTACAAAGAAGGAAAAGTAATAAAATCAACAGAATAAAAGAAACGCATAGCAGTGTATTTGCAGTGATCATAATGAGCAGGCCGTCTGCAATCAGATGAGTTTTAAGTCCAGATTTAAAAGTAAGTAGAAAAGCAGTGTTTTACACATAATCCTCCATCTCAATCACCTCTCTGTTTATCTCCTGTCACACTCGGCTTCTCCCCTTCATGGCAACATGGGAAATGTGGCTAGTGAAGTGTTCTGGATTTGCCCGAGTGTTTCTCTGCATCTGCAGAGCCAGGTAACTAGGCAACAGCCTTGCCGGTCAGAAGTGGTTTTGCAGAGGCTGCTGCGGGTAATCTGACTTTTCCTCATGTTATGTCACACTCCTCTCCACTATGAAGACAAGGGGCTTTTCCTCGTGGCTGGGGATGTTTTTCCTGGAAAAAGAGGGATCCCCCCTCCCCCTAGTTGCAGCAGAAATCTGCTGACAGGCTGAGCTGTATCACTGTTTGTCCAGAAACACCCACCACTCTCACACAGATTTGGGCTGCAACTATGTGACACTGCACACGGCTGAAAAGAAGTGAGCTTGGGGAGTTTCTGCTCAGAAATAGGTCACAAAGACTGCTGGCTCAGAATGGGGGTGGTAAACAACTAAAGGCACTTTTATCCGCCTGTTTTCTATTTGTTTACACCGCTGGATTAAATCAAACATGTTCCTGTCGTATTTTGACTTCACAGTTACCTCTGTTTGTTCCAGGACCTGTCTCCATGTTTTATTCATGCAGAGTTATTGCATAAACCAGTTTATGTCAGACTGGCTGTTTTGGAGCTGAAGACCTGGCAGGAAACATGGCTGCACTGGTTGGCCTACCTGTCAGCCACAGATGTCACTCAGGAACATCAGTCTTCAGCTCCTGACAGATCTGCAGAGCTCTTCCTCAAATAAACTTTGGCCTGGTTTTTGTGGGTGGAACATGCCAAATGTTGGCAGGTCCCATCATTCTTAATTTTTCTCCCAATGGTGGCACGACTTCAGCATGGTCATTGTCCAGCCATGGCAAAACCAGGAACAAGTCTCCCGAGGGTCAAACTAAGTGTAGTTTTATCTGTAAATAACTATCTGTAGTTTTTCCAACAATGTCTAACACGTGGAAATCCAAAAATATTTAAAGATTCTCACCCCATGAGAAACTGAAAAGTATTTCTTTCTAAAGAACCCATCCATATGCTAATAGACATTCAGGTCCTAGCCCTGACTGAGACCTGGATCCGTCCAGAAAACACAGCTACTCCAGCTGCCCTTTCTTGTCAATGCTGAATTTGCCCAAATACCTCCCTCTGCTGGGTGAGGAGGTGGTACGGGAATTCTTAGTTCTAAAAAGTAGAACTCTACCTCTCTCTGTCCGATGGCTAACCGTTCATCATCACGCAGTAAAGGTCTCTGCAGTCATCACTGCATACGTTCTGGTCATTTACCGCCTCCTGGAGGCAATATAGATGAGTTTGTCTCTGAAATGGACATGATTCTGTCTGACATTCCTGATGATGGCACACCACTAATTGTCATGGGAGACATGAACATTCACATTGGTAAACCACAGCAACTGACTTTCTGGCTCTCATCTACTCTTTCAATCTCAAACTGGTTCAGACTCCTCCAACACACAAAGATGGCAATACTATTGACTTGGCACTGACCAGAAACTGCTCCGCAGCTGACCTCTCAGTCACCTGAACCTCTCAGACCACTTCCTTCCTCATGTCACTCAAGCTGCTCCAAAAATGGTGTCCTACCAAAGAAACTTGAGATCCCTCAGACCTGCACATCTGCTTGATGAGGTTTACTATACCCTCCCTTCACACTCAGACTTCTCTTTACTGTCTGTTAATGAGGCTACAGAAACACTCTGCTCATCTCTCGCCTCCTCTCTGGACACACTCTGTCCTCTGGTGTCAAAGCCAAACAGACAAAATCCTCCCAGTCCATGTCTCACAGAGGTTCTAAGGAATAACAGAGCCAGACTCAGGTCTGCAGAAAGAAAGCGGCAAATTTCAAAATAGAATGCTGACTTCTCAGAGTGACGCAAACAACTTGCATATTTCACATCCAGCCTAAAGGCTGCCAGGATAGCCTTTTATCAGAACAAGATCTGCAATGTTCCTAACACATAACTACTGTTCATGGTTTTTAACTCTGTTCTATCTGCACCACCTGCTCAACCACCCACTGTGTTGACTGCAGAAATGTTTGCTTCCTACTTCATTGAAAAGGTTGCTACCATCAGTAACCAATTCACTGACTGTGACCAGCCTAACCCAGGGGTATCCAACTCTAGTCTTCCTGAGCTACTGTCCTGCAAGTTTCAGATGTCTCCTACAACACATCTCTGCACAAGCCTGTTAATAACCCAGTGATTTGAGTCAGGTGTGTTTCATCACCACAGAATCAAAAACAGGACAGTAGCTCACGAGGACCGGAGTTGGAGATCCTGGTGCCTCACTCTGCTCTTTCCGCTCTTTAAATGAGGACGAAGTCTCTAAACTTCTAGGCAACTCAAAACCCACAACCTGACCTCTTGATTCTGTCCCTACCGAAAAAGTGCAGAGCATTTTACCTACAATCAAATCTGCAGTATATATATATATATATATATATATATACACACATACACACACACACACATATATATATATATACACATACACACACACACACACACACACATACACAATCTTTCTAAATATTCCTCTCAAAGTTAATGACTGGCAGACTCCCACT
>JBAJHZ010000026.1:4680966-4691299 GCA_037177175.1 Melanotaenia australis | reverse complement strand
ATCCATCCATCCATCCATCCATCCATCCATCGATGCATCTAACATCCATTCCTCCATCCATCCATTTATCCATCCATACGTCTATGGGTCCATCCTATATTTCAGCCTTGTTGGAAAACATACAATCATCACATTGATTTGTTTCCAGCTTGATGGCACTGCTATAGGGAGTTTTAGTTCTTACATAACATGAGCGTTTGGATCAGATTTAAAGTAGTAAATACTGAACTGAAATTATAGAGAGGGGGGGGGGGGTCAAAGGGACGGTGGACACAAATGTAGAGTCAGATATAATTGTTAAATGGGTGTAAATGTATTTAATGCATACTCAACAGCACCCCCAGTTGTTGGGTATAACTCTTGAGCTCAGGTCCAGGACACTGAAACTGGGACCGAAGGTGTACACTTGAACTGGAGATTTGAAGTGGGACCTGAGCTAGACATTGGAACTGGGAGCAGAGCTGCACACTGGAATTTGGACTGAAGCTGCACACTGGAGCTTGACACTTGAACTGGAACCAGAGCTGGACAATGGAACTGGGACCAAAAGTGGACACCCATGTACTAGGGGATAATTCTCGGTGGGACATCTGAAGTTTTGAAGCTTTCAGATACGTTACATTTCATCACTGTGATTTCATGGTCAGATCTCTGTTACAGCTGAGACTCGGACATCTTCCAGCTCCATTATCACACTCTTACCATGTGAATGTGGAATAATGGGATAGCTTTGCACCAGGGAGGTGTCACTTTTCATCTCAGCTCATCCATACTTGTCTCACTTTTCATTACATTAGTGTCAAAAGACTTTTTCCACTTGGTTATGCATCATCCTTCCCTTTCTTTCTCAATTTCAGCACAGAACAAGATACTAAAAAAAAAAGAGAAATTAGCCTAAATTGTTCCAGCTCATGAAAACAAAATATCATTCAGGTAGTTAAATACATGAAGTATTGGAGGATAAGGTTGTTTTAGGCCTAGAAGTTGTGTCTGATTGGCTACATCATCTACGTTAGAGATGATTATGTGTCCATCATGTCTTTTGGCCGAGCACAGAATATGACTGATGGAAGATCTGGTAGTCTGTAGTAGCATCGACATGAGGCTGGGCTCATTATCCTGGACACAAGATCCTCCTTCATCACACTCAATACTGCAACGTGCTGCTAGTGGAACCCTCACATTTTAAAACCTGTTTTTAGACTCTCCCGTTCCACCATAATCCATGATGAGAATCTCACGTTCAAAAATTCCCATTCACATCCACGAGAGGAAAAATGACATAATTTTGCTCTAATGGTCTCGAGAACCAGAAAAAGTTCTGGTTTCTTGTGGAGGATGGAATAGGCTTAATAGGATCATGTGTCATTATCCAGCATCTTAAACTGATACCAGCGTATCAGGGATGGTTAAGGTCAACCAAGCAGAAACTAAAGTTTGAAGTCGGATCTTAAAGGTAGAGGGGGTCTGCTTCCTGAAGCCGAAGTGGGAGCTTTTTCCACAGAGGTGTCTGATAACTGGAGGTTCTGTCTCCCATTCTACTTTTAGAACCTCTAGGAACCAGCTTACAAGACTCAGTTCACAAGGGGACGTTTCCCTGCCTGCTTGTTCTACATTGTTACTGTGAAGACAGGTTTTTAAATCCCTTACTTGTTTGTTGACATGATAAAAACATGTCAAAAGGGGGAAGTGTAATACTTGGTTACATTCTGAACTGTTTTATGACTTGTATACAACAAACTGAAAGTAAGTATCAACCCTTGTGGAGAGTTCTGCACAACTGTAAACAATATACTCCTGTAACAGTACATATTACTGTACTGTATGTAACTGAAAATACTAAATCACTCCTGTATGTCAAGACGTTCCTGTCTGGCCACATATTTTCATCAATATCCCATTGGATGTCATCCTCTTGCAATGCAGCAAGCAAAGTATCTCCTCAAGTGGTGAACCCACCCTCTACAGGACTCTGTTGTGATTTCATCCTGCATTGATGACTGGAAGCAGAGCCATTTGAGTATGTGGATGCTCGTCGTACACCTTCCACCTCCAGGCAGAGAAAAACTCCTTTATTGGATTTAGTGAAAGCTGAAAGAAGTTCTTCAATTTAGGAGACATTCCAGGAAAAATATTATAAAGAAATGTTTAAAATCTGCTGGAGATATTTTGATGTTTAATTCTTTTGTATATAATGTCTCAAGCAACAAAATAAGGACTATTAGTTTTATGGGAATTGAATATTCTGCAGTTGTAAGTATTGTTAATTTTGACTTAGATGACCAAAACAATTGATAATGTCATGAAATAGCAGAGAATTATATGAAAGCAAATGCTACATGTCCAAAAGCACTTGCAATTTGATCATTGCAATGAGAAGTGTTACTCTGATATGCACAAATGACAAATTGTTGCACATTTTGAACTAATAGTTATGAGAATGTTAATTCTGATGTGAGAAATGCACTAAAGCGACTGAGAAAAACTGTAATAGATCTCGTCTTGCTCAGTCTGTCTTTTAGCTAGAACATCCGGCACATGGTGACAGATAAACAAGAACCAGATGTGAGAACCATCAGTTATCAGTCAAGTCTGGTGCATTAGATACACGCCTCAATTTAAAATTCACAGACATTGAACAGCACATCCTAATCTATAGCATGAGCAGTGGGTGGCCTGTTCATGTCCATAACTGGCCAATTATAGTCGGTTGCGTGCCAAACCATCGATTATACGAGGCAGTCTCCCGGCCTAAGAAGATAAAATGTGGTCACATCCAGAGAGTTCGGGGCTCAGACCAAGACAGTTCAGAGAACCTTCATGTTATAAAATACATTCAGCTACATATGTCTGGACAGTCTGCTTCCAACATGTAGCAGTCAGCAATAGAACAGGTGGAAAGTCGCTTTACTGCTTCATTCTAAGACCCAGCAGAGTGGGATGCAGACTGGAGGCTGGAAGTCTAGAAGTGATGTTATGCTTAGGAAACACATAGAGGACTTTTTATTCATCCACAAAGCTTTTTTAGTGGTGTCCCAGTTTCCATCCAGACTGACTTTATTTTCTGCAGCTCCTTGTACACCTGGTTAATGGCAGTGATGGTGTCCCTCTGCACCTGCAGGACTTCCTCTGAGGACACAGCTCCTGCGGTGCTGGGTGGATTCTCTGGCCTCACCCTCTCCAGCCACAGCTGCAGCACCACCCACCCAGCTAGAACACACAGGAACTATAAAGAAATATTATTTAACACTAAATAAACTGCTACCAATCTCAAAAGTAGCTGTACATGTTCATTGTCTAAATGAAAACAAAGGAATAAATGAGCTGCATCCTCCTCCCTAGCGTGTCTTTCCTCTGACACGGCGTTTACAGCATCTCCACCTGCTGCCTTCCTCCTTTCTGACCACGGTACCTCTCTAACAGTGATGACCACGATGACCTCACCGGATAAAACCTGTTCTAGTTTTTCAATGTGGTCTATCAGGATCTCAGTCGCACTTTCCAAAGAAATCCCCTTCTTCCCTCTTTTCCCTCCTGAGCCATCATGGAAATGATATGGTGAATATTTATTACAGGCATTCACCTGACCTTTTATAGCCACCATGTGGGCGGGGCAAGGCGCTCCCTTACGTGCAACAACTTTAGAGTTGATTCTGATTTATAAAGGAAACAGGTGTGGGACGTACGTGTGCACGCTTTTATAAACCTGAAAGTTTCTGTGCGCAATATTTCCTATTTTCAATACGTACACCACCTGCTGTGCTACAATCAGGTTTATAAATGTGGCCCCTGATCTGGTTTTCACCAGAATGTGTCCAGTATGGGCAACAGGAAGCAGCCAGATATCCACCATGTTGATCTGCATCACTTCCTGTCTCTGCTTCAGTGGAAGAGAACCTGACCAGGGCTCAGTACATCAACTTAGTGCCTATAACTATGCAGATCCCGTCGACTCTGTGGAAAAAGAAGAGTGGGATGAATAAGTGCTAGCATGATAGAGTACTCTGCAGAAGGCTCCAACATGTAAATGTTCCAACAGCTCTAACCTACTCAAGACTAAGTGGGCATACTACATGTCAACGTCATATATGATTAGATGTAGGATGTCAGGATGTGTGTAGACAAGGGGTGTGTTGGAGTACTCGTGTTACAGCAGTAGAGGAGGAAAAGGATTAGAGCTCTGATGTGAAAGTGTCTCACACTTAAATTGATTTATCATGGAGTGATTTTTCTTCTCGCTCTCCACCCGATAGTCACATCATGTCTAAGAGAAATGCCCAGTTTACATGTCAAAATGTCTTGCAGGTGATTTGGTGTCCCGGGCCATGTTTCACCTCCAGCCTCTGCATATTAAGAACCCCAGCAACGGGACTCCAGTCCACCAGCACACCAACACCACAGTGACCTGGGAGCCAGAAGCCCTCTACACATTATGTTACTTCATGCACTGCCCACAGATGGAATGGGAGAATCCCAACGTTGAGCCCTCTAAAGTTACCTTACAAACCGAGAGGTGAGTCCATCAGCAGGTCACAGGTCGGTACCCTGACCTGATCGCAGACTTGAATTAATCTTTAGGTGGAAAGTAGAAGTAGTGGTGCACAGGACTAAACCAGTCCCCACCAACCTATCAAATGCAGGTCAAAATTCAATATGGAGGGTATAAATAAAAACTATAGCGGGTGGTGAATCAGTGATGTGAACGAGTAGAGCCGTCTTCCATTGATGAGAGAAAAATCTTCAGCCTCTGATGCTCAGTAGGCAGGGGGCAGGACTTCAGTTTGATGGGCACACTAGGCTGCTAATTACATGCTGAGAAGAAAAAAAAATGTTTAAAAGTTTAGTGAAATTAAAAAATGAGGCAACCAGCTGCACAGCTTCTGGAGTTCTGGTGTTGTGTAAAGGGGACAAATATCCAGGTCTGCTGGTGTCACTGAGTTGAAACTCAGGCCATCTTCATCTTCATCTCACAGTGACCAGATCATTTATAGACATTTTTAACGAGTCTAGCAGGATAGTCTGCTAGACTCAGTACATTTGGGGACCAAGACAGTCCCCATGACATGATACAATTGGGGACTTGACTCAGTTAGAGACCAGGATAGTCTTCCAGACACGGTACGATTGGGGACACTCAGGGACATGAATAGTCTGCTAGAATAGGTATGACTGGGGACTCAGTTCAGCTGGGGCATAAGGATAGTCTGCTAGACTCGGTATGAGTGGGGACTCAGTTTAGCTGGGAACCAGGAAAAATTCAGTTCAGACTCCATTCACCTGAAGGCAAGAAAAGTCTGCTAAACTTTCCTGGCCCTAGACTTTCTCTATAGAAGCATTGTTGATAAAGAGACAAGAGTAGGAATTCAGTATTCAATGTGTTAAAGTCAAATGTTGGTGTCCATCGTCATACTGCAGGCTAAAAACACAATAATATACTAAAGACTAAAGAATGCATTCACACCAGGATAGTCCACTAGACTAGGTACGATTGGGGACTCAGTTCAGCTGTGGAGCCAGGATAGTCTGCTAGACTAGCCACTAGACTAGGTATGATTGGGGACTCTGATCATTCGGGGACCAGAATAGACCACTAGACTAGGTACGATTGGGGAATGGGTATAGCTGTGGGGCCAGAAACATCCACTAGACTAGGTATGATTGGGGACTGTGTTTGGGGTTTAGGTTCACTTCGGGATAACAATAGTCCACTAGACTCGGTACGATTGTGGACTCTGATCACTCGGGGACTAGAATAGTCCTCTAGACTAGGTACGACCGGGGACTGGGTTCAGGTATCGGGCCAGGATAGTCCGCTAGACTAGGTACGATTGGGGACTCGTTCATGTGGGGACAGCGATAGTCAGCTCAACTTGGTATGATTGAGAACTCAGTTCACTTGGACCAGGGAACTTAACTAGAAACATGTTTTTATCATTTTTACCATAATTTTTGATGTTGCTAACAGGGATCAAGAACTGGGAGGAGGATCAGATTTTATATACTGTGGTTTTCTAACCAAGTGTGGCGGGTGGTACAGTTGGGGTTTTAAATCAATTAAAATTATTTAAAGTAAAAACAATGACACTGCCACCTGGGGACCTCAGGAAATCTAACTAAAAGGGCACACAGGTTCAAATTAAGCACACTGACAGACGTGATTTGTAAATTACTAATAACATTTTATTAAAATAAATACAGGGATTAAAATAAAATAAAAAGTTAATCACTCCAACCTTAAAACCAAGGTGCAAAATGAGCTGAATTTGAACAGTTATCACAATCCTGATAACAATGATTTAATACATGCAATACAACAAACAATCAAATTGATGCAAGAACACAATAATATTCTCTATAAAACCACAAAATAAAACAGGATGCGCTACGTTCCTGACAGCCAGGTCTCGAGCGCCGACAATGCTCAGATGTTTCGGAGTGACAGTCAATATGCTTGTGAAGACGTTGATGTTATTATTGCCAAGCTAGGATACTTGGTGGCAATGTTCAGTTGAATGGATAAAAAAGTTTAAAAAATGGGACAAAACAGCAGCATGTCCCTCAATGCCATCACGATGCACACTCTTCTGCTGGCCTGGTGGAACACACAAATTCATATCGCTCATAGGCTCAAAATGATTTCTAGTGGGACAGCAGCCTTACCCATACATGTGGGCTTCCATAGAGGGAGAACTGAACCGACACGGGATACTACCAGAAGGCCTCCAGGATCCCACCCTGTCTTCAGCTCCAGCCACCAAGCTACTCGACGACTGATCCATAAATTGAGAAACCCCTTGCTACCAATGACGGCAACCTGAGCACAGGGCACCGCTGCACACCATGCTGTAAAACGATTGAGCCGCATGAACGTCTGAAGACAGAAAACCTGACAGGGAAGCAAAACGGTGCTGTACTCAAGGTATACTACTCAGCTTAAAGGCTCATCACTGCCGCCAAGACAGCTCGGAGGTCCACCAGGGCCACCAAGGAATTCACTCTGACTAGCAAGCCCTGTCTAATATAACGGCCCTTGCCCGCTCCATAGTCCACGCTGATAAATTACACCTGGAGAGGTGCAATTAAGGGAGACAAGGTAACCAAACTTGTCCTGCCACACAAGCAGTTAAAGGTGCAGCTCAGAGAAAAGGGAGGAGCCCAAATTTAGCCAGCTGTTAACATAGCATTGTGCTATTACAACTTTCCCTCCATTCAGACTGTAATTGTAAAAGACATGATAACTTTGTTTGTATGACCAGTCAAACATACAAAGCTGCTGCCTTGATTAAATATGTGCAGCTAATTTACAGAAGAGCAGCTGCGTGAATGGGAAACACTCCCAAATGGTTTGAAATCATTTGTTGATAAATTCTAGTTGACAAAAGGTCATAATGGAGAAAAGCTTGAGAGGGCCCTTCAGTAATGAATTCATAATGCAGTCTAACTGCTTGGAATATGAACTTAACCCATTTAATTTAATATTTTATAATCCTCATATGAGACAAATTCAATGTTTTAAAATACCTTCTAGGAAAATAGCCTGTTTTATTGTTCTATAAATGGTATCTGGTGAGTAAAAAATTACTCCTAACACCATGTTAATCAGTGTTTTCTCATAGTATCCTGACAGCAGAGTTTACAAGGACATAATCATGATCAGTGGGTACGAATGAAGCTTGATGTCTGCAAGAAAAACCCTGCGTAAGAAGATTTTAATTGTGTATAAAATGTTGACTTCATGGACAGAAAAATACATCATGTCTCTTAATGTATAGAAACAGAAAAGAAGGATCATTTAAATTAACTGAATTTACACTCTGCATGCATCAGCTCATCAATATTTTGTAAAAACTATTAACTTTATTTACTCGAGGAGAACAAGGTTCATCTCTGGTAGTTATCAGGCTTTGAAATGTGATGATGGCAATCATCACTGTGGCCCATGCTGCTGTGGTTTTTTCTCTTTTTTATATCAACAGGTCATAAAATAAAGATAAAAACGACAAGCCAGTTGGTTTAACATGCCGTTAAAAATGTCCCAAAATGATCTGATCACTGTGAGATGAAGATGACCTAAGTTTCAGCTCAGAGACACCAGCAGACCTGGATATCTGTATCAGCATCAGATAACACCAGGATGCTGCTTCCTACACTAAAGACTGTGAAGGGAAATAAATCCAAGCATACATACTTGTTTCCAGAGGTCTTTCCTGGGTTTATTAATGTTAGATATGTTCAGTCTATTAAACTATTTAATTCCTGGTCTTATTATATGTTTTGTGCACATAAAGCCAATTTTAGCCAATTCTCATTTTAAAAAAATTAATATCAGAATCTAATTTTAACAGTTGAAAGCATCATCCAGTGGCTGCACGGCCACGATCTGGCTTCATCTGCACTGCTCAGCCTCTCACTGTCTCACACTGAAAAAGGAATAAATATAGGATGTGACTCTTTTTTTCAGGTCATATCTTTTTAATAACATGTCGACATGATGACGCAGGCTTCTTCACAATCCTGAATGTAATTATTCTAAGTCATGGCTGATCACTGGAAAGGGTTAAAAATCAATACAAAGTTTAATTGATTTTTATTGCGAGGTCCATGAAAGTCAAATGCTTGCCGGTAATAAGGCTGATGAATTTCTGATAGTAATCAATCTGTGTTGTCCCTAAATGAACCCTAGCATGCTGTTGTCAGCTCAGACTGTGTTGGTCCAGCTGCTCCACACTTCTCCAGGTCTTTTCTTTCTTATTGTTTTTGTTTTTTTGTTTTTTGTTTTTTTTTTTACTTTCTTTGGAAATACACAACCCTATCCTCTGGCCACATGCTTGTGTGCTCACTGGCTGAACTGACTGTGCAGGTCTTGACTAAACCATCTGGCACAACGTTAGAGGTCCTCAGAGTTGTAAAAACCAAGGCAGCACAAACAGCTGTAATGCAGCACAAGGTGGGGTGCCAGCATCGCTCAGGTGTTGAGATGGTCTTATATTCCAGTCTGGATCTGTGCACAGGATTTGTCATGCACTGACTTGTGCATTCCCTCTAAATTAATGTTATCGACCATTTGTGAGGCTGAAGCTTTGGCGTCAAACAGATCTCAGAAAAAAGAGAAAACAAGGACCAACCTGCAGGCTCTGGATGCAGGAATGACCATTTAGAAGCACTAAATAATAAAACCTGCTTTCTGGTTCCTTCTGGAGAAACATGCACGTTTCAGAGCTCAGAGGTGAAACTATGGATGATGCTTCGTTCTTCGTTGGTCTGTCTGCAGCGTTTACCTGTAACAGTGAAACGTGCTTCCTTCTGCAGGCCGTTCTTTGTGCTGCCTCCGCTGATGGAGTGGATCCGGGTGGTGGTGGCCCACGCTGAACATCGGCGAAGCTTCTGTGTGGACAGCGATGATGTGAGGCAAGCGGCCAGGCTGCTGCTACCTGGGGTGGACTGTGAACCACGACAAATGAAGTAAGTCAATGATAAAGTGAGAAAAAGAAATAATCTCATTGTCTTCATGAGCTGAAAACATGCTGGCAGCTTCTGGAAAGAAAGCCATGGATAAACCTATCAGAACTTGTTCTGAAGGGAAGCTCCACCAGACAAAGCGGTTCTCATTTCTGCTAATGGCTGACCTGCTTTTAATTCGTCACTCCACATGTTGTTAGATATAAAACCAGACCAGGACCCTCAACCTGGTTCTTGTCAACTGGTCTGACGTACAGCATGAAACAGACCGCTTTCTAGTACTAGGTCGTCCTCGTCATGAGGACCGCCTTCTGGTACTGGGTTGTCATCTTCATCAGGTCCACCTTCTAGTACCGGGTCTTCCTCTTCATCGGGTCCCCTTTCTAGTACTGGGTTGTCCCCTTTATCGGGTCCACCTTCTAGTACCGGGTCCTCCTCTTCATTGGGTCCACTTTCTAGTACCGGGTCGTCCTCTTGACCAGGACCACCTTCTAGTACTGGACTGTCCTCTTCATCATGACCACCTTCTAGTACCGGGTCATCCTTTTCATCGAGTCCACCATCTAGTACCGGGGCTTCTTCCTAACCAGGTCCAAATTCTAGTACCGGGTCGTCCTTTTCATCTGATCCACCTTCTAGTACCGGGCCATCCTTTTCATCGAGTCCACCTTCTAGTACTGGGTCGTCCTCTTCATCAAGACCACCGTCGAGTACCGGGTCGTCCACTTCCCCAGGACCACCTTCTAATACGGGTTTTTTTTTTTTTTTTTTTTTTTTTTCACCTTTCTTTCACCAAGTAAAAAATGTTTTGGAAACAATTCTCCCTTGCCAACATGACCATAAAAAAATTCTGTTCCAGTCTCTTTCTCAACAA
>JBAJHZ010000026.1:4632729-4646214 GCA_037177175.1 Melanotaenia australis | reverse complement strand
TAGATAGATAGATAGATAGATAGATAGATAGATAGATAGATAGATAGATAGATAGATAGATAGATAGATAGATTCTTTCAGGTCCAGCAGATCTTCAGCATGAAGGTCTTGTGCCTGATCGAACCTGTCAGAACCACTTTGATTTAAAGGAGTCATCGCCTGGAAATTGCACTTTTTCAAGTTGAAACATGTGTATTGACCGAAGTGTTAACTTCCCTGAAAGGCTTTCTTTTGAAGATGGAGGTTTTCCATCTGGGCCCTTTCTTCACAGCAGAACCGCCGACAAGGGTAAACTCTCACAAATGCGTGATTTTAATT
Organism: Melanotaenia australis; assembly: GCA_037177175.1. Classification (NCBI taxonomy): domain Eukaryota; kingdom Metazoa; phylum Chordata; class Actinopteri; order Atheriniformes; family Melanotaeniidae; genus Melanotaenia; species Melanotaenia australis. The sequence continues at coordinate 4,645,896 of JBAJHZ010000026.1, read as the reverse complement.
TGCTCCTGGGATTTTGTCATTACAGGAGGCTATTTGAATAAGCCAGCCCCTCTTCCAGAATGATAGATTGATATAATGCAATAAAGTCATGCTTTACTGCTTACGCAGCTAATGCTAATGCTAATGCTACAGTAACACTAATGCTATGGGACGAGCCTAAAAGTTTAACCCCGTGCAACATACAAATGAGCCCCGTGTTTTCTTTTTTATAAGTGGGGTGAAGTGCTGCGCCATGTAAATTTTTGTAAACATTTAGTTGTAAACGAGCTTCTTTCACCATCTCGGTATCTTCACTCACAGGCTTGGAGTCTGGTTCAAGCATAAATTCTATAAGCTGCTGCTCGGTCAGGTTCGCTTGCCATCACTAAGCTGTTGATGTTTTGGAGTCGGACGCAATGTGCTCGCACTGGGCCAGCCCCCCTTCCGACTCTGGCCTCCCAAAATTTTGGTATGAGCAAAGGGTCAGAATAAGTTCTATGTTTGATTTTTTTTTTTTTGTTTTATAAGTTTTAGAAAAAATATTTAAAGACACTTAGAGGACAGTGGATACATGAAAAGACCAGGTGATAACGCCTTTAAAGAAATGCTGTGAACAGCCTGGTAATGTCCCCATTTCATGATTCATTACATGGAAAGACGAAACACATAATCATGCAACGTCATCATTCTATGACTATGTCTCCAGAGATTTCTGATCTTTAGTTTTAAGTTTTCCACTTCCAGGTCCACCTGTGTGATCTGGTGCTGTAGGTGGACTTTAAAGAATAAATTTGTAGTCATCTGGGCCAGATCTGATGATGTTACCCGACAGGATGCTTGGTCATGATTGATTCTTACGCAAGCTCCTCCACAGGGGTGAGGGGGAAATTATCAGCTGATAATGTCCATATACGATAAGATTACCGGTTAACATAGGCTAAACGGTTATCTTATCGTATATGGACATTTGCTATATACCCCACCTGGTTGTTTACATGGGTAAGCCGTGGTTGTTTACACAGGTGAGATGTGGTTGTTTAAATGGGTCAAATGAGGTTGTTTACATGGGTAAGGTGTGGTTGTTTACACGGGTCAGATATGGTTGTTTACACAGGTAAGATGTGGTTGTTTACATGGGCAAGCCATGGTTGTTTACACGGGTCAGCTGTGGTTGTTTACGCATACCCTGAAGCCAGCAAGAAGCCAAACTAGCTGGAGTTTATCACAGACACAGAAATAAAACCTGCTGGCAGCTTGACACTGTGTTCATACTGAAAATGTGAAGTCAGGCTTTGTGCAGCAGATATTTCAGGAGAAACAGTTTCTGCTTGATACATGTCAGAGTGATGTTAAGAGACACAGAGAGTCCATTTTACGCAAATATATATTAGCTTAGCTTGTTCCTTGTGATTCCCCTCTGTTGACATCCAGGATGCTGCTCAAACATAGAATAGGAAGGAAAGAGATGAGCAATTCTATTAAAAACGTTTGAGGGCGGAGTCAAACATCCAACCACGCCTACTACCCGACACATCCTGTTCCGCAGCCCGGACCCTCTCATTAAAATCCTCCTCCGCCGCTCATCATCACTTCTCCCCGGGTCACTGCCCGACCTGTGGTGTAACTTTTGCTGTTGCCCACTTCGTGTAAATTCCAACAGAAAAAAACACCAAGACTTCCATTGCAGCTTTTGTGTTGTGTTGTAATTGTATGGCTGTGACACAACAGCGTACCTGAGCTTTTTACCACTTTACATTAGCTTAACCTGATGAGAGGAAATGATACATATTTTCTATCTCCCAGACCCCCACTTCCTGAATAACAAGGAGATGTCTGATGTCACCTTCCTGGTGGAAGGGAAACCCTTTTATGCACATAAAGTTCTGCTGTTCACAGCTTCACCCAGGTACGTTCCAGCACTGCACTTAAGCAGGTGTATCTACATACACATGATCTCACTTACCAGCAGCTACACATATCGTGTTGGTTTATGTGATCTTGTTTGCAGGTTCAAGTCCCTGCTTCAAAACCGACCAGCAGCAGAAAACACCTGCATTGAGATCAGTCATGTCAAGTACAACATTTTCCACGTAAGTGACTTCCTCTGACTATATGCTGAAGTGTCTTTGAGCAAGACACCAAGCCCGTATTTCCTCCTAATGTGTATAAATGAGTGAGGAAGGAGGAAAGCACTTTATTATATGTCAACGCTGCATGAGTGTGTGTGTGTGATATGACTCGCTGCATGAGTGTGTGTGTGATATGATGCGCTGCACGAGTGTATGTGTAATATGACGCGCTGCACAAGTGTGTGTGTGATATGACACACTGCATGAGTGTGTGCGTGAATAGATAAATGTGACATGGTATAAAAGTGACTTGAGTGGTCAACATGACTAGAAAAGTGCTGTATAGTACAGCCCATTTACTATTTATTATTCACCACGGGCTGGTCCGATAGTGGTCTTTCTGTGTGTGTTTGGATGTTCTCCCCATGTATACGTGGGTTCTTTCTGGGTACCCGGTACTCTCCCTAGCGAGTGTGAATTTTTTTTTTCTCTTTATGATCACTCTGCAATAGACTGGTCCCCTGTCCTGGGGGGTTCCACCAACATAGCTAAAAAAAAACAGGCTGTATCGGAAAGCCTCGCTTGAATTAACACCATCTCTGAATTAAGGCTCAAACCGTTCCACTAACACATTTCAGCTGCATATAATTCAAGTTAATCCAGGCAAGGCTTACATAGTCTGGTTATGTGGGAGGTCCTGAGGAACGAAGGAAGCCCTGATGAGTGGATGGTGGAAAAGAGGAGCTGGCAGAAAAAGAAAGCAAACTGAGAGCTGTCATTTTCTCTGCAGCTGAACAAAGAATGCTGATGGAGATGTATGAAGACTTTAAAAGTGTAATCACCAGAAAATATGATACAACTGTGGTTAATAAAGCGAAGGAAGCAGCAAACAGCTGCTGAAAGACAACATTCGCTACAAGTTTATAAAAGTTTCATCTAATTGTCTGTTGTTATATGTTGATTTCATTGTACTGGTTTATTTATGGTCTTCTCTTGTGTTATAAATCTGTTTACATAAAGCAGCTGACATGTCTCTATATAAGATGTACTTGCCCTGCTGAGTTTATTAATAGCCCAATAATCAATCTGCATCATATTTTGTGAATATATTATCATATGTGCATGTGTGTGCGTGTGTGCGCAACTTATGTTGATTCTGTACTTTTAGATCTCAACAAAAGCAATCTTACCAGCCAAAGTTTACCTGCAGCAGGTGAAAATAAAGTACAAGAACATATCTTAGTGGGAGGTAGGCTTTGAAGAAATGTGTTTGTTCCAAACATGTTGAAATGTAAATTTGTTGCACTGTAGATACCAAGACAATGTCAGAGACTACTGCTACTGGTGGGGGTCCTCCCCCTGAAAACCCATGGAGCTGGTGGCCTGAATGCGCTTTGAATCAAACGTGTGCCCTCTGCAGGGTCATCAATAAAAGGACAAGCCATGGTAACCAAAAAGCAACCCTGTCTCTTTCTAGCTATATCTTTCTTCGTCCATCTTAGCTTTGTCTTGCTCTGCCTCTCTCTTTAAATACCCTCGGTCTGTATGGACAGGGCTCAGCTGATCCCAGTTTTACTGTCAAAGGCAGAGGCAATGGAGGTTGGGTGTTCGTGAAATTGGGGAGGGAGGTTAATAGGGTATTAATTAGTTTTAAGAAAAACCATGTTCTTTCAGTACGTGTACCTGTTTCTTTAGGTGCATCAGCACTAACTGATTTATTGCTTTTTCAAGACAATAAGAGCAGTGATATGATAACAAGTTTTATTGATTGATTGATTAATTGACTGATTGATTGTTAATTTTATACAAAATGAGTGGCAGGAGTGCAGCATTCTACCAGGTGGAACTTTCTGTTAGGAGTCTGTGTCAGCCAATCAGACCTCTGACACACAGCTAAGCTAAGCTTGAACATTAGCCAGCCCCCAAGCTGGCTAGTTCTGGTGTATAAGTTACCATGGTTACTCAGCGAGTGTTCAAATAAGCCACGTTGATGGAATGGAACTCTGATTTAAATGAGTCAGACTTATTAAGATAAGGCCGGATTTCCCTTAATCCAGCTTAATGGAATATCCCTCAGGTAAACCTGTCCATGTGTACTTGCCTCTCACCTGCGAAATGCTGGATTAGGCTCCAGCTCCCCTGCAACCCCAGTATAGATAATGGATGGATGGAAATTTCCTATTTACCATTTACTGTTTACCATGGTCCTGGCAGCCAACAGGACACTCTAGCCAAGATGTAGTTTCAGTGGTATGATCATTTCATGTTTTCAATAAGCAGCATCTGAATACATGTTGTTTCTAACAGTTTTCAGCGTGTTCAGTGTGATCATTTTGATTAGCAAAGATAACTGAACGTATTTCTGTCAGAAGAGACAGTGCTACTCTCAAAACGCAACATATCTGGAGCACGGTCCATAGGAGATGCAGATTCAGCAGGAATTGAACCTTCTGTGTTTGTCTAAATATAAACACAGGAAGTAAAGTACAGAACTCGAATTTATAGCATGGCAATCGGTGTGTCCCAATTCAGGGTCTGCACACTTTGAAGTGCAGATTCATCTGCCACATACATCATTGTGGTGCATGAAGTACTGTCCCAATTCACAGAATTTGAAGGACCCTCCGAATCCACCCTTCAAATCCGCACTTCGTTTAGCCTCAAACGAAGGCTGCTGGTGATGCATCCTTCACGGTCTCTTTTCTCCCAGAATTCATTACGCACAAAGTGGTGGCGAATCAGCAACCTCAGAAGAGTCGTATTAAGTTTAAATAAAGTTTTACTTTTAAAAAAAGTACACTTTTTTAACTACACTTTAGTATATACACGTTACAAAACCAAGTACATTTAAAGCATGTTTGTTAAATGGTGACATTAAAATTAAGGGGTTAATGAAGTGTGTACCTGCTGGAAAATAACAGAGCCTGTAACCGTGTTTTTTTTGTTTTTTTTTTTCTTCTTACTGTCGCTGTTGCCGCTCCGTGTTCAGCGTCCACTGTGTCCATAGTGTCCTATGAGTAATTTCAGAGGTTTAAGTGATTCAACGTCCTGTGTTGTTGCTATGGGAAATTCTTGTTGACTAGGTAGGCTGTCCCTTTTCACGAACATTAAGCAGACTTAAGTGTGTAGACCACAGAGGAGACTCTATAGCCTACGTACGTATATATATATATATATATATCAAGCTCCCCTAATTTTTAAATTACACCTGGTCTGAGCTAAGCCCAGGGTGTCCTCAAAAGCTGGAGATGCCCCTGCTGACAAACATCTGCTATAATGACATTTCTTCTCAGTTGTTGCGTAGTCCAGTAATGTTATTGATAAATGATCCAAAAGAACAGGGTCATGAGGGAAAAACTGATAGTTCTTAACCATCGATGTCACAAGTCAGAACAAGATCAAGAGTCTGCTGATAAGAAGGAGGAGGTATGAACCTTCAGTCAGAATCTGGGAGTAAGGTCCAAGTTTATTTAAGTCCCTTTATTATTTATTTTTGGTACACCCCTCACATTTCTGCAAATATTTAACTATATCTTTTCATGGGACTACACTGCAGAAATGACACATTAACCCAATGTAAAGTAGTCTGTATACAGCCCATTAATGTCTAAACTGCTGGCAACAAAAGTCAGTACACCCCTAAGTGAAAATTCCAAATTGGGCCCAAAGTGTCAATATTTTGTGTGGCCACCATTATTTCCAACTCTGTTTTAACTCTGTTGGCATGGAGTTCACCTGAGCTTCACAGGCTGCCTCTGGAATCCTCTTCCACTCTTCCATGATGACATCACAAATGTTAGCTCCTCCACCTTCAGTTTGAGGAGGCCCCACAGATGCTCAATAGGGTTCAGGTCTGGAGACATTCTCAGCTAGTTCATCGCCTTTACCCGCAGCTTCTTTAGCAAAGCAGTGGTTGTCTTGGAGATGTGTTTGGGATCGTTATCTTGTTGGAATACTGCTCTGCAGGCCAGTTTCTGAAGGCAGGGGATCATGTTCTGCTCCAGTATGTCACAGTACATGCTGGCATTCATGGTTTCTTCAATGAACTGTAGCTTCCCAGTGCCAGCCACACTCATGCAGGCCCAGACCATGACATTCCCACCACCATGCTTAACTGTAGGCAAGACACACTTGTCTTCTTACGACTCACATGGTTGCCACCACACATGCTTGAGACCATCTGAAACAAATAAGTTTATATTGGTCTCATCAGACCATAGGACATGGTTCCAGTAATCCTTGCCTTTAGCAAACTGTTTCAGGCTTTCTTGTGAATAATCTTTAGAAGAGACTTCTTTTTGGGCCGACAGCCATGCAGACCGATTTGATGCAATGTGCAACTTATGGTCTGAGCAATGACAGGCTGAACCCCCACCCTTTCTACCTTAGCAGCAATGCTGGCAGCGCTCTCACGTCTATTTTCCAAAAACAACCTCTGGATATGACACTGAACATGTGTACTCAATGTCTTCGGTCGACCATGGCGAGGCCGTTTATGAGTGGAGCCTGTCCTGTTAAACCTTTGAATGGTCTTGGCCACCGTGCTGCAGCTCACTTTCAGGGTGCTGGCAATCTTCTGATAGCCCAGTGTAGCTTAATGTAGCTATTCTTTTTTCAGATCTTCAGAAAGTTCTTTGCCATGACTTGCCATGTTGACCCTCCAGTGACCAGTTTGAGAAAGTCTGAGAGAGATACCACCAAATTTAACACGCACCTGCTTCCCATTAACACCTGAAAACTGATAACACTAACAAGTCACATAATACCAGGGAGGTAAATGGCTAATTGGGTCCAATTTGGACATTTTCACTTAGGGATGTACTCACTTTTCTTGCCAGCAGTTTAGACATTAATGGCTGTGTACTGAGTTATATTGAAGGGAAAGTAGATTTACTCAATTAAACAAGCTGTACACAGACTACTTTACATTGTGTCAAGGTGTCATTTCTGCAGTGCCATCCCACGAAAAGATAAAATTTGCAGAAATGTGAGGGGTGTACTCACTTTTGTGAGATAATATATAAACATACATATATACACAAATACAGACCCACATACATGTACACATCCACACACATACACATGTACCCAGGTAGATATATACTCACAAAAACCTGTAGAGAATAACATCAGAAACATTCATTTTCTAGAGGTTTTCTTTATATCTATGATTAAATGTAGAACCGATCCAGTGTTCACAATGCTGACTGCAGATTAAGCCCTTTCTTTAAAGATGTGGAGCTATCTCTAACAGTGACAGGTAAAGTCTTCCAGCTACTGCATCCTTAGATAAAATATTGTGTGCACATGAGGATCTTCTGAACTGTATTTCATTACTTGAGGCTGCTCTGGTATGTTTATGCTGTTTTGCTTTTTAATGAATTCCTCCAGGGGTGATATATATAATATATATCAGGGGTATAAATTAGGTAGACATTTTTTTAATCATTTTAAATTCTCAAAACTTAAAAAGTTGTGTTCGGCTTAAATTGGGCAGATGTGATATGACTGTGGCTTCCTATCAAATACCTTGATGGCTTTTTTAGAGAGCAATGGCACGACCAGACTGAAAAGTATCCAATATGTTCATGTTTACTGTTCAGGTTACTTTTTAAATGCGATTTTTAAATATGAGACTGGAGTCCAGAATCACGCCCAGTTATTTAAAATGGGTCTCTATCTCCAACTTCTCTTCCTCTAATGACAAAGTATCTGCTTGGCATTAGCGGTCATTTGGTGGTGTTGCACTTACTAGATTTTTTTGTAAACATCATGCAGTTTTTTTGTGTGTGTTTAGTAAAAGAGGCATTTCTTAGCTTAGCTCTTAACTTCGCACTTTGGTCAGGGCATTTGTAAGAGTTGCAACAGTTGTTTTAGTATTTTTACCTTGTTTGAAGATTACAGCATCATCTGCATACATCAATAAATTGAGTTCAGGGCAAACATTGGGAAGGTGGTTAATATAAAGAGAGAATAATAAAGGACCCAGGCTAGACCCTTGTTGGACACCAACATTACAACTGAGACAGGTGTATTTAACACAATCTACACCAACACATTGTCTTCTATTAGATATGACTTAAACCAAGGCATGGCATCCATAGAAAAGTAAACGTAAGTTTAGTCAGAAGAACTTGACAATTAACTGTGTTGAATGCCTTCTTAAGACCTAAAAACACAGCTGTGAACTCTCTAGAACTAATCTTAGGTCTAAGACTGCTCAGTAGCCTTGACTGGTAGAAGAGCTATGCAGACTGTATAGCCATGATCAATTGAGAATCAGTCAGTCAATCACAATGGACATTTGAGGGTTCTGGATGGTTGGTGGATGGAGGTCTGGGTGGTCCAGATGGACAGAAGTCTGGATGGTCCAGATGGACAGAGGTCTGGGTGGTTCAGATGGACCAAGGTCTGGATCGTTGGTGGATGTCCACCATGTCCCAACAAGACTGCTACATCGGCAGATGGATGTGGAGTGATGTTCTGGGCTGGAATAATGGGGAGTGGGATGGTAGGACCTTTTAGAATGGCCTCTGATAAGCCTGTCCAGTTTCCAACAGAACATTTCCCTTCATTTCCCCAAACTCCCTTCATTTTGAAAAGATGCTGTGTTGTGTTGGTTACACACCCAACATCAATAGAAAGCTTAAGATGTCTTCTTTAAGGAACAATATGATTCATATATATTCTATAAATGATTTTGGGGTCTCAGACTTGTGTTTTCAGTGTATGCACTAAGATGTGAACTGTTGTGTGTTACAGCTGGTCATGCAGTATCTGTACTGTGGAGGCACTGAGTCCTTACACATACGCAACACTGAAGTCATGGAGGTAAGAGTTGCTTAACCAAGGCTGCAGTGACAGCATCTCTGAATCCTTGTCTCATTCTGTATGGCTTTACTGTTCCCTGCAGCTCCTTTCTGCAGCCAAGTTCTTCCAGCTAGAGGCCCTTCAGAGACACTGTGAGATCATCTGCTCCAAGAACATTACCACTGAAACCTGTGTGGACCTTTACAAACATACCAAGGTGAGAAACTCAAGTCAGGTTATTGATCATGAACAATTGTAAACAGGTCATTTTAAGCAATCTCTGACTTTCCCTCTTTCTCCCCCCTTTAAGTTCCTGGGTGCTTTAGAGCTTACAGCTTTTATTGAGGGCTACTTCCTGAAGAACATGGTGTTGCTGATTGAACTCGACACCTTCAAGCAACTTCTGTATGAACCTCCTGCTCCAGAGAGTCCTGCATCCAGCCCTGGCAACTCCTTCGATATCCTTAATGATCTGGAGAAAACTCTGGCCACTCGCATCCACTCCATCCACCTCTCCACTTCTAAAGGCTCCGTGGTGTAACGCCAACCCTCTCGGAGCTTTGACCCAGATTCATTATCTACAGTAGCTAGCAAAAGTATTTCACTCCACTCTTGGCATTCTCCTGTCTTTTTGCTTACAACCCAAAATTAAAGTGGATTTTTTTTTTTATTTACACAAAACGTCAAAATTGAGGGAAATTAAACATTTTTTTAAAAATCTAAAACCATCCATCCATTTACCACCACTTATTCAGGAGATTTCCCTCTCCCCGGCCACTTCTTCCTCCTGATCCAGGAGAATCCAGGTCTCCCCAGGCCAGGCCAGAGACGTAGTCCCTCCAGTGTGTCCTAGGTGATCCCAGGTTGTCCTAATGCTAGGACATGCCCAGAAAACACTAGGAGGCATCCTAACCAGATGCTCATCTGGCTCTTCTGGATGTGGAGGAGCAGCAGTTCTACTCTGATCACCTCCTGGATCTTGGAGCTTCTCACCCCATCACCAAGGAAGAGTCTAGACATCCTGAGTAGGAAACTAATTTCAATCACTTGGAAGGATCTCATTCCTGACTCGGAGAGGACACTCCACTGTTTTTCAGCTCAGGACTATGGTCTTGGAACTGGAGGTGCTGATTCTCATCCCAAATGCTTCACACTTGGCTGTGAATCGTTCAAGTGAGAGCTGGATGTTACGGTCTGATGAAGCCAACAGAACCACATCATCTGCAAAAAGAAGAGAACCAGTCCTGAGGCCACCAAACTGGATCCCCTCAACACCTAAATGGACTGATCCTAGAAATTCTCTGTCTCTGCTGTGGAGCTTTCAGGCTCCACAGCAGAGACAGCAGAGGATACAGAGAATAAAGCCAGGCAGACTGAAACTTTTGTCTGTCTTTTGAATCCTTTACAAGCATATTTTGCTTTGATTTCAGAGCTTGGATCCAGTTTGGTAGCAAACAGAGCAGTACCACCAGAAACCATTGTTGGGCAGCATAGCTGATGTGTGACCAACAAATGGAACAAAGAAGAAGCTGTAACACATATCCTTTCAGACCACCACTGTCTACTGCACTGCCTCCTTCTGAGAGTGAACATCATCATGATCTTCACTGTCATGCTTGTCATTGTCAAAAAATGACGTCTGAACTTGGAGATTAACTCAGAACTCTGCACTGCCCTGTGGTGGATGGTCTCACAACTATGCCAATGGCATGGACACATGAAGTATGAAGACACTGACAACTGACAGCATTAGACATGGACATAAGTAAAGAAAGCAGAAATGAGCCTAAACTTGTCTACAGATTTATGGAAGAGGGGCCAGAAAAAAAAAAGAAACTGCTGACAGAAAAAAAGGGTGCAGGATTCCCCAAATACTAAAGCAAGTAAGGCCCATGTTCAGATGAGACTAAAATTTAGCTTCTCGGCTCTCTGGTGGTGACAGCACCGTACTGTGGAGATGGTTTTTATCAGTAGGGATCGTGAAACTGGTCAGAACTGAAGGAATGGTGGAAGGAGTTAAATCCAGGGAAGTTCTGGAGAAAAGCCTGTGTGAGATTAGAGCCAACTGAGAATCTGTGGAAGGATTTAAAGATGGCTGAACACCAGCATGTTATCAGCGTAGTTTTTTACTTCATGTAGATCTGTTACATAAAATCTTATAATAAAGAAAAATCAATTTAAACTGCAGGTTGCGATGTAAAAGAAAATAGGAACAATTGTGGGTGAATACTTTTGCAAGCTATTGTATGTTCACATCATGATTAACATAAAACATCCTGCTCCATGACCCCTGGCCTCACTGCTGACGTCTGGCTGTTGGATGGCAGCAACTCCTTTTACTTGTGACTCCTGCAGCTCCCTGACGGTTAATATTGGCTGAATCCTGCCCCGATAGCGCTGCCTGTTCACATCACGTACCATCAGAAACCAGGCCTGCTTCAAGAATCACTCAGACAGTGATCATCAAGCTTTTTTTTATATTTGAACAAAATGTTTTCTTTACATTTTTTCACTCATACAGTATGCATCTTTGTCTTCTTCTCTAAAATGAGACTTTGGTTTACATTTTCTGGAGGGGCCCAGCGGGACGTTTGACCCATGCCAGACTACAGGGATATGTAACCCTACTATACAATCAATAAACAGAATTCGTAGCAATGTCAGTCGCAGACTTTAAGTTGGACTGCTTTTTATTTCATTCTGGGACATCTGCGTTGAACATGTTGTTATATCGACTGTGTGCAGAGGCCAAACTGACTCCAGGAACCTACAGGGTGGCTGGCGCTGCAGGGCTGATTCAAATAAACCCGGCCGCTTATTGAAATCTATGCTGACTTACACTTGAAACACAAATATCCAACTGGGTAATTAGGTTGTGATAACTTTTTGTTTTTGCATGACACTTCCTCGACTGAGCTGCCCTGATCTTGTTTTGTGCAGACTTATGAACCACTTTTGCAAGGCAAAGTGAAATTGCTGCTTTTTAACTTTATATTCAATGCAGAACTGTGGGATTCAGAGACTGGGTTAAATCAGCAGGGGTTTTTCTTAAAGGATATTTAAACAAAGTACAAATATGTTGTGAAAGTTATTGTACTGGTTGTTCTTTTTTATTTTCTGGAAGTTTATGCCCAGTATTCTCCCACACTGGCTTAGCTGATGACTCCATTGTCACTGAATGTGCTCCCTATCTTGTTTATGCAAAGTTGCCTGTTAAACCCATTTGTTTTACTCCTTTCTTTTACTGTTCTGTGCTTTTTGTGAAGATTTAGGCCTGAGTGGGATTGTTCTAGTTAAAGTGCAACCAGATCATATTACTCTTTCTGATACATTCCAGATGATCAGGGTAGATCACAGGGTGCATGTGGATGACTGTCCAATACAAGCTTCTCATGAACTGACTTGGTACATGTCAGGTATCCAGATATCTGTATCTGAATGCATCAGTTACATTTCAAGTCATTAGTCTGGATTTACCCCTGCTTTAAAAATCTGTTAGGTCAATTTCTGCTCCCTTATGTACATAAACAGCAACATCCATTTTTGTTGACATGGTGGCTAAGTCAGTTCTTCCACTAGGGGGCAGTGCTGAGGTCAGAGTTCACTCCCGCAAGCCGACATCAGTTTCAAACACAGGTTATCAGCGTTAACGTGTTGCTATAATGTTGTTTCAAACCACCCAACATGCCCTAAACGCTCATACAGTCGTTATTCAAAAGATCATGCAATTTCTTTAGTTGTTGTCTTCGTCTTCATTCTTCTTCTGCTTTTTGTTCCCTTACTGATCCTCTTCTTCTCTGGTTTGTTTCTTTCCCTCGTAGCATGTCAGCTATTCTGTTCAGCACTGCCTCCATGATTTCCGGTGGTATTGCTCTGTCTTCTGCGTCACGTGACAGATAGTTAAGCTCCCTGAAAACAGACCAAATTACGTACGTAACTGATGCAGAAGACGAAAGGGAACTGTCCGTCCGTCTGCTGCGTCTAGCATTAATGGGCCTTAAGTTGACCCAGCAACTTAATTCAGTTTTATTAAATTAAATTTTCTGGCAAACAGTACATCCCAGGATTGGAACGTTACTGCATCATCCTGAAGCTTTCAATGGATAATTTAGAAGTTTATTCAAATTTGTTTGTTTATTCATGATATTCACACCAGAGATTGTTTATTTTTGTTTTTACCAACAAAGAAGAGCTGTGATCACTAGGACAAATAACAGATCCACACACATACACATGTACAGGACTGTCTCAGAAAATTAGAATATTGTGAAAAAGTTCTTTATTTCCTGTAATGCAATTAAAAAACATG
>JBAJHZ010000026.1:4537759-4550751 GCA_037177175.1 Melanotaenia australis | reverse complement strand
TGCCCTAAACACGACTCAAAAGTCAAACTGGACCCCGGACAACTTTTGGCCAAAAGTTGCTCGGATCGAGCTGCCGTAGTTGGGGGCGCTCTCGGGGGTCCGTGGGACGCACCCTGCGAAGGGCAGCCTGATCAGAGCTTTTTTGGACTAAATCCCAGTTCGTGGACAGAAAGTCCAGTTCGTGGACACGGGCCCCCCTGCGTCCAACACAGAGTGCCCTGGCCTAAAATCCCAGTTCGTGGACAGAAATCCCAGTTCGTGGACACCCGGACCCCCACCGCACCCACCGGGACCCTTCCCGGTGGTCTGGGCCTAAAATCCCAGTTCGTTGACAGAAATCCCAGTTCTTGGACACGGGGCCCCCCCGCGGCCAACACAGAGTGCCCTGGCCTAAAATCCCAGTTCGTGGACAGAAATCCCAGTTCGTGGACACCCGGACCCCCACCGGGACCCTTCCCGGTGGTCCGGGCCTAAAAGTCCAGTTCGTGGACAGAAATCCCAGTTCGTGGACACCCGGACCCCCACCGGGACCCTTCCCTAAGTAAATGTTCTGTCTGGTGAGGTGGTCTGCTTGTTTGTTTTAAAGTTGTAAACTAAATGTAAATGTAAAAATATTGTTAAGGTTCTGTGTAAATACATATTTTGTTATATTAGATATGTATATTTTTCAAATTGTTTAATATTTAAATTGACATACATTTTAATTTGTGTTTTATTGATAATCACTGCCAATTTTTAGTTTTTTATATTTAAGGTATATATAATGATCATTATATCTTATTATATATAATATTATTTCTGAGGAAAAGCAGTTAATTAAAAGTGGCCAAAGTTTTTGTTTTTACCAATGACTAATTTTATTTTTTATATTTTATGTATGTATAATGAAAATTATATTATATCCTATTATATATTAATAAATTATAAAATCATAATGAAACTAATAACTGTAGTGTATTTTTTAAAATTTATTAAAAAAAAACTTTCATCTATACCTTATATTGTCTGTCAGATGGATTTCACTGAAGTTGGAGAGAGCAATTGGAGTGCGCTAAATGAGGCATATGGTGCTGCGAAAGACCCTGCGGACTTTCTGACAGACCCCGATGTATTTATCCCCGTGCTTGCCACCAGTCTGCCACTGTCTGGCATGTACGTCAGGAGGTTGTACGACATTGATGGCCTGGTCTGCCAGATGGACAAGATGTCCGGCATCAAACTGGCACTGCCTTACTTAAACCTGGCCACGTACAACACAGGTTCTCTGATGAATGGCTGGCACATTCTGAAGAAGCATGTGGACTTGAGGAAAATGACGTCCAACGGTGTGAAGGCTCTCCAAGGTGCTGTGCTAGTAAATCTTGGCCTACTGGATGGTGGCTACTTCCTCAACCTCGTCTCTGTGCCAGACACAGAGTATGATGTCAATGAGGTGGTGTTGCGTGGAAAATACCGCAACCGCATTACGGTGAACCTGGCAAACAACACCATTGCCACGTTCTTCAGTAATCTCCAGGTGTTACCTGCAGAGGAGATGTGTCGGCCGACTATCATGAAAAACACCCTTTTTGAAAAAGGGAAAATGAATATCCTGCCTCAAGACCAGCGCTTCATTCTTCACCAGTTGGACTTGGCCCTGGAGATGTGTAACACTGGAGATGTTCTCAAGCTGGTCCCCATTGTGTCCCGTTTTGGACAAAAGTCCCCTGAAGATCTGGATTTGGGGGAGTTGTTTGATCTCGAGGATATCCACTCCCTGAGCATTCATGTTGGGCACAACATGATTCCGGTGAACCCCGGAACAACTCTGTTTTGGTCCAGATCAGGTTTGGAGGAGCTGGTTGGGAATCGAACGCAGTTGTTTAGTTGCATGGGAATGCACGAGGCTGTCAATTTCCAGACCGACTTCACACACTTACCGTTTGATGTCAGTCCCCTGCTGTTGGAGCTTTTTAAGGAAGAGACCATCACCTTCCTTCAGTTTTACGTGGACAGCCCACATGTCCATGTGAAGTCCTCTTTCCTGCATCCAGTCAGTGGTGACATTGTGACTTGTGGCCTGTCACATCCCAGTTATCACCAGGCCATGTCCAACAGGGCCTACGAGTACACGCAGCACTTCGATGACTTGGCAAGAAAGCTAAAGTGCTGCTTTGCACTCAGGATGGAGCAGGTCGTTGCCTTCTCACCTTTCCAGCCACATGCTGACCGGTTTGAGCAGCCATTTAAAGCCCGCAGCATGTTCCACAAAGGGAAGATCAGGAAGTTCCTCCGTGAGAACACGGTCATCGTCCCTTTCACTGGGCCAGAGGGAAAACCATCTGTGAATGACGTGCTCCATGACTGTGCCTCCCACATGGTCCGTGTCTTGGAAACACTTCACAGCTCTCAGAGGAAAGGGTGGTTTTGAGGCGTCATGGCGGGCATTCAAGGCGGAGTTGAGTTTGGAAGAGCTCTTCTTTGGTCACCCCCTGTGCCATGCAGATCGGGGATTGTCGATGTCTTTGGGGACCAGCAGTGTCCATCAGTGGAGCGAGACACATCGGCGGGGCTTCATGGGTCTTGGCCCATTCAATGGGGGGGCTGTGCTGGAAGCACCTCCACCACTCAGCCACTGGACACGTGATGACCTTCAAAAGGTCCGCATCAACCGGATCTTTCCAGTGAGCAACACCCTCGACAGTGTTCCCATTGTCATTGGACCAGCCCTTCTTTTGGTCCTCATACAAGATCTCTACCAGCGCAACGACCGCATCCCTCTGACAGGCTTGAAAGGCCCTGAGTGTCCTGGTCGTTTGAAGGGTGCCATGACCATGGAGGCACTAGTGGAAGGTTTGGCAACTCGGCAGTCCTTCGCCTGTCCACTCACTTTTGCCAAGGCCAGGCAGCTTGTTGAAGGCTCAGGAAATGATGTCGTTGAGTGTCTGACAACAGGTTTCAAGGCACTCGACATCAAGTTTTTCCCTGACATCAAGTACCGTGACCTGCGTGGAGGACATAAAGCCACGTGGAACTTCAGCGACTTCCTGGAGGTTCACAAAGGCACAGAAGAGCCGTCAATCCTCAGCAAGGCTGCCAGCATGGTGGGTGACATCTGAGCCGAGATTGAACGGCGTGGACTTTCGTATGCGCACAACCTGGAGCTTTTCAGAGAGCACGGAATGCCTTGGTTGGCCACTGCCATGGAGAGATTGCCCAAGAAGATGGGCAAAGACCAGCACTTCAAAGTGCTCGTATTCACTTCATGTGTTGGTCTTCTCATGAACAGAGTCTTCATCTCGTACGACAAGCTGAAGGACTTGATTGTGGACATGGGGGTGACACAAGCCCAACTGCAGAAGCTTGTCATTCAGTCGTCAAGCTTCTTCCCAAAGGTGTTCGGTCTGACTGTGTGGAAGCTGCACTACAGAGTGCCGTATCGTCTGTCTGTGAAGCCCGGCCCGAAACCTCTCCCAAAACACTGGGAAGACAGAGCTCCAGAGGAAGAAACTCTGCCACAGCTGGGAGATGAAGACCTGGAACAAAAAGCCAAGTCTTCCAAAAGTGTCTTCATGCCCGCGAACACCAGGAAGCGGTGGACGCCATTAGAACTGTCCTTTATAAAGCTCAACGACTAAGTGAAGCCAAAGAAGGCTTATCAGGAGTTTGTCGATCGTTGTCAGCAGAATGGCCTTCCTGCCCGTTCCTACAAATCGTTTTGGAGCAAGCGGCGTGACCTTCTGTCGTAACATGGCCGTTGGATTTTGAAGAGATGTCCCCAAGTTATTTTTTATTTCACTGTCAGACATTTTATATTTTATATAGAATTTTATGTTCAGGAATGGGTGAAAGAAACCCCAATTTTTATATTTATTTTGTCCACGTGAAGAAACAAGTTTGTACTTATAAGTACAGAGTGTGTTAAAATTTCAAAGAAATTGTTTCCCCTGTTCAAATATAGTGGGGTTAATACTTTCTAAAAAGAAAGTATTTTGTTCATACTTTCCCAAAAAAGATGTCATTTTTGACTTAAAAACAAAAAAATCGTTAGTCTGTCTTGACTTTGGAAAAAAAAAGGTATTTTTTGACTTTGAAAAAAAAATTAAAAAAAAGTCTTTCAGGACTTTGAAAAAAAAAATAAAAAAAACCAAAATAAATTAAACTCCCACATAGACTCTGCCTTGACGTGGCGTGGGGGCTTAAGTGGTACCCTATGTGCCATACCAAAGAGTGAGATTTTAGGGTAAGTGACAAGGTAAGTGTGTAAGTGACTAAGTGTGAATGACTAAGTTTGAGTGACTAAGTGTGAGAGAGTGACTAAGTGTGAGTGACAAAGTGTGTGGCCAAGTTGGTTAGGTTTAGGATAAGAGTTAGGGGTTAGGGTTAGGGGGCCTGTAATGATTTTTTCCGGCCACTAGATGGTAGCAGAGACCATGGAATTGGAGCTCTGGTTTGAAACATAATATGGGGGTTTTTTGGGGTACGGGGGTCCAATTTTCACGGGGTCTTTTTTGGGCTGTACTCATGTGGCCCCGCAGAATCCACTCTGTGGTGAAACGGACCCCAAGAGACCCCTGTAGGTGCCAAAAAGGGGGCCCCGCAGGACTTTGTTCATTAGCTAGGGGGGCCAACCTTTTGCCAGAGCGCAAATTTGCGATCACCGTAGCTCGGCAGGGGCGTGGAGTTTTTGGACGGGGCAAGTGATGTCGGACAGTGGCTGAGAGGCCCTTTGAGGCCCCGGCCAAGGCTGATGCCCCTGGGGCCCCGGGGCCGAAATGGCGACCCTAAAATTAGGGTCGGCAGACCCCGAGTGGAGAGGCCTGGGGCTGCGGGGTCCCGTGTCACGGTAGTCCCCCCCGAGGGAGTCAAGAATGCACACCTTTTGGGGGGTCGTGGCACGGTGCAGGAAGGCTGTGAGAAGACTTCGGAAGAGTCAAATGATGGTGGGGGATGGGCGATGTGTTCCAGATTTGAATCTATCTTAATAGGGTGCTAGATAGATACGAATCTGGATGTGGAGTTAGGGCTTTGGGCATCAGTGGAGCTCACTCCCAAAGTCCACTCGAGTGGCTCGGCAGCCAGGGTGGGGGATGGGCGATGTGTTCCAGATTTGAATCTATGTGAATGGGGTGCTAGATAGATACGAATCTGGATGCGGAGTTAGGGCTTCGGGCAACAGTGAGGCTCACTCCCAAAGTCCACTCGAGTGGCTCGGCAGACAGGGTGGGGGATGGGCGATGTGTTCCAGATTTGAATCCATGTGAACGGGGTGCTAGAGAGATACGAATCTGGGCGCGGATTTAGGTGCCGGGGGGGACGGGCAGTGGCTCAGGCATCCACCCACGCCACCCCATTGGTCTCCGCCGTGTTGCGGTGAAACCCAATGGGTTGACCGGTCTGACCTCCGACCAGCAGGTGGCGCATCTGCGTAACCTCTCTGCAGGCAGGTGGGGTCGCATCCTGGTGCAAGGAATCACTTCCTCTGTCACTCGGCCGAGCACATGTTCAGCTACTCTCAGCAGCAGATCTGAAGATGCAGGCCACACCGCACCACTGGCTCAAAAATTCCCGCCACCACGGGCAACAAGTTCAAGCGCGCTCCGTACACCGTGCGAGGTGAGTTTTTGTCCCGTTTTCACATTCTACATGTATTTTCGAGTGCCGCTTAGCTACTTTGCTAGCTAGCTTGCCGCTAGCGTGCCCGCTACATAGATCCAAATGTGGAAAAATTCCAGACTTGAATTTATAGGTTAAGTGCAATTTCTCCCACCCACCCGCCCGCCCGCTCGCCCGCCATGTTTCTGACAGGGCCAATGAGTACCACCCCGCCGGACTCGTGCAAACGGGCCTCCGACCCCTCCATCGGGTCCATTGCGAGCCGCACGGGCACATTGCCCAGGACCCGCACAGAGGGAACTCTGGACCCAGCGAGTCTGGAACTGGTTGACGTGTCAGGTGATTGAGGCGAGGACAGCGGAGACAGCGATGTGACCGATCCACTGCCCCCCTACTCCCCTCCTCCAAACTCAGTTCAGGAGACACCAGCTTGGAAGAGGGAAAGGAGGGACTCGCACCACCTGTCCTCGAACACGAGACCAGCCTGTTGCCAAGGGTGCTTGGGGCCTCAGCCAAGGCCCGATCCAAGCCTCCCGATGACGACCATGTTCAGCACGAGAAGTTCACCAAAGACACCAAAGGAACAAACATCACAGGACCGCCCGCCACCCGTCGGCTCGGGCCATGACCCGGAAGAGGGTCCGCAGGATGCTCCTCAGCGACCGCGGACGCCAATCCCCTGGAGCGGCAAAGAGGAGAAGGAGGAAGAGGGCGGCGTCTCTTGGAGCCAGTGCCAGTAAAGTCCTGCGCAACTGCGCATTTGTTACTCTTTGCTTTTGTTTCTATTTTACATCAGTAGTTTATTTTTTTTAAAAAGATGTGTTTAAAGGAGAAATTACCGTAATTAAAAAAGAAAAAGTTCTTTGCAAGGCAGGGTGGATGGCACCTGCATGCCCACACCCGTGCATGTTGGGCTTGTTAAAAAATGCCAACAATAAAAGAAAAAAAAAGGTTCATAAATTGCTGCACCTGTCTTGTATTTTTGTACATTTTGTTGTTAAAAGTTCAAGTTGTTGTGGATTCAGATGGCAGTCAAATAGATTGAAATGTGGAAGGAGCCCAGATTTGTATCTATTTGAATGGGAGTCAAATAGATTGAAATGTGGAATGGGAGAGAGGGACGGGGCCCAGATTCTTTGTCATTTTTTTAGACTTGTAGTCCTTTTTTCTTTTATTTCCAAGTGTTTTTTCAGGGAGAATAGCTGAAAAATAATAATAAAAAAAAAAAAAATTGGGGTTTATAATTCACTGGACGGTGGCTTGTATTTTCCTATTCGACCTCCAACCGACAGGGGTCGCCGCTGACGCACCTCCTTTTCAGCGAACGGAGCGAGCTGTCAAAACCGGAAGTGACAGGAAGTGACACATTGCACACGGAAGAGCAGCACCGCACAGAAGACGTGCATCACGTGTATGAGAAGCAGCACACAGACGAAAAGCAGCTCACGGAAGAGTGGAAGCTTGGGAGAAGGAAGGCAACGGACCAAAAGGAAAAATAAATCGTGGACAGAGGTAAGTTTGACAATTTGAGCTTGGCATGTTGGTTGTTGACGGGCCCGCTGGCTCAGAGGACCGCGGGGCTAGCTAGCGAGCTCGGCGGTGCCTCCGTTGTTTTGATGGGCCCGCAAGCTCCGAGGACCGCGGGCTAGCGAGCGAGCTAGCTCGGCAGTGCCTCTGTTTTGACGGGCCCGCTGGCTCCAAGGACTGCGGGCTAGCGTGCGAGCTAGCTCGGCGGTGCCTCCGTTGTTTTGATGGGCCCGCTGGCTCCAAGGACTGCGGGCTAGCGAGCGAGCTAGCTCGGCGGTGCCTCCGTTGTTTTGACGGGCCCGCTGGCTCCGAGGACCGCAGGCTAGCAAGCTAGCTAGCTGGCTGTTGAATAGATGTAAAGCTGGAAGCTTGCAGAATTGAATCTAAAGGAAGCTATTTAATAGATGAAAATCTGGATAAAATAAAATCAGTTCTGGCCCAGTGAACAGATTGCAACCTCAGTGTTTTTATAAAATGTTTTTACTTTTATCCACAGTTGTTGAACACCACCAGGGATGGTAAGTATGCAGAAAATTCTTTAGGACCTCCTGCTTGGTTTCCGTCCTGATTTTGCGTGGTCCCACCCCACCAGCCGGAGAAGCTATGTGGGTTGTGCTTCCACCGCTATTCCAACCTCAGGCAGCACCTCCGCGTTACCCACTACGTGCCAAACAAGGAGGAATTGGCGCTCCTGCTAAAGTGGGGCAGTGCCAGGTAAGTGGCTCAGTATCTCTTCACCCTCTGACCATGCATGCCACCTCCTGACATGTCTCGTGTCTCGCAGGACAACCTCCAGGCTCCAGTGCCCAATCTGGAAAAGGAGAAACATGTGCCGGCTGGACAAGCACTTGGAGACCTACCATCACATGTCCTTAGCTGACAAGAGGCCCCGGTTTGTGGTGAGAGCTAAGAGGACTGTTGTGGAGGAAGAATTCAGGGAGCTCAGGCAGACAAACCCAACCCCACCCATGGTCTCCACACTGGGTCAGCTGGAGGAAGAGCAGGGGGGCGAGGAGACTTAATCCAATGAGAACGAATCCAGTGAGGACGAGCCTCAGCCCCGTCGTGGGTTCAAGATGGCTTCCACCCCTCAAAGTTTGCACACGTCCCTGCCAGAAATCGACCTTGGTAAGTCCTTTTTTTTTTTTAATGCGGCTTCTGTTGTTGGATGCTGTGTCATTTGGAAATGTGCTTTTTGCTGTTGGAAGTTACTGTTACATAGATAGAAATCTGGAAGTTACTGTTACATAAATAAAAATCTGGAAGTTACTGTTAAATAGATCAGAATGTAGAAGTTACTATTACTGTGTAATAGTTACAGATGTGGAAGTTACTGTTACATAGATAGAAATCTGGAATTCACTGTTGAATAGATCTGAATCTGGAATTCACTGTTAAATAGATACAAATGTGGAATTTCCTGTTAAGTAGATACAAATGTGGAAGTTACTGATAGATACAAATGTCGAAATTAGTGTTAAATAGATCTGAATGTGGAATTGACTGTTAATTAGATACAGATGTGGAATTCACTGTTAAATAGATATGAATGTGGAATTCACTGTTAAATGGATACAAATGTGGAAGTTACATGTAAATAGATACAAATGTGGAATTCACTGTTAAATAGATACAAATGTGAAAGTTACATGTAAATAGATGCAAATGTGAAATTCACTGTTAAACAGATGCAAATGTGGAATTCACTGTTAAATAGATACAAATGTGGAATTCACTGTTAAATAGATACAAATGTGGAAGTTACATTTAATAGATATGAATGTGGAAGCTACATGTAAATAGATACAAATCTGGAAGTTACTGTTAAATAGATACAAATGCGGAAGATACATGTAAATAGATACAAATGTGGAATTTAAAGTTAAATAGATAAATATGTCCATATTTCTGTTTTCTACCCACTAGCTCCCATCCCCTCCATGCCCCCCAAGCCATCTTCTAGTGCAATTGTGACCGGATCACCCGCACCCTCATCTACCTCGTCTGGTGTGTCCTCCTGCCGCTGCAGCCAGATGTCCTCTAACCTTGAAAAGTCACTCCTGGCCCGCATCGACAAGTTGGAGAAGGCACTTGACCGCTTTCTGTTGAGGCAGCAGGAGGTCCTGGAACGTAGTTTAAATCCAAGGCACTGGACCCCCAGGATAACATCAGAAGACCAGCTGTCGCCAACGATGCCTCCCCGTAACTCTTCTGGCCTCAGGCGGCTTGGGACAGATTAGCAGCGTGCGGATTTGTCACCCTCAGGTGACCCAGACCCGCCACCCGACCCCGAGCCTCTGCCGGATCCAGTACGGCCGTCTGACCTAGAGCCGCTGCCAGACCCAGTCCTGCTGCTGGAACCAGTCCCTCCGCCGGACCCGGACCCCAGCCCGACACCCTCATCATCGGCTAGCCCGACAGTCATTGAAGACGCCGGACAGACGCCTGGCGAAGAAGAGCCTGCTGACGTCTCACTTATCAAAGGCGCGCCCATTGGGAAAAGCACTTCGGACACTTGCATGTATGAACAGGCCATAGAGGACTTTCGCCAATACAGAGTCGGGGCCAGGCGCAAACGCAAAGATAGAGAAAATGCAAACACGACAGCACGCCACTGCCACGTGTTTTGCACTTAAATGTTAGGAGAGAAGGCGAGTGACAAAAATGCCTTGAAGGACCTGCGGTTTTTGATGAATATTGACAGACTAAGAAAATACCCAGCCAACCTCACTAATAAAGGCTACGCCCCAACGAGCATCAGGAACATGATCATAAATGCAACATTGTTGTACAGACATGTGGAGCATTCATTCCTAAAAAAGAGCCGGTTGAAGTCATCCGACATCAACCGTATTATGTATGAGCTGAAAAAGATCAGGGCTGACGATTCATCGAGATGTGTTGCTGAGGAGGCAGAAGGTGCGCAAGGAGAAGACGGACTGTCAGGACCGCCTCCCAGGAAGACAGATTCCTCAGTGTTGCCAAGCGCCGTATCCCAGAATTGTTGGGTTGGTGCTCCTTCCTTTCCTCCACCACCCAGGTTGAAGCTGAGGTACTGGTGTAGTTGACATGGCTCTGGCCTTTCCCAGAACACATCACGAGTGAGAGGATCAGCGACGGTGGTCATTCCCTGCTAATGGGATATGCCATGGGGTTTCTGTCGGTACTGAGGGGACACAGGTCCTCAATCTTCACCTCAATGCGGGTCCAACATGTCATCAACGCAGACTCCTGGGAGGAAGGCCAAAAATGGCGGGTCCTGGTAGGTTTGGCCTTTGGAAATTTATATGTCAACGTGGTTAACAGAGTGTGGGTTGTTATGAGTAAGCTGTGTTATTTCCCCTGTAGATTGAAGACCATAAAACGTCCAAGACATTTGGTCATGCTTCCATTGCACTCCTGGCCGAGGAATACAACTGGATGAAGTTGCTGGCTGAGGGTGTTTGCTGCCCAGACAGGCCCAAATCTCCATTTGTGTTTCATGTGGCATGATACACAAGCCTCGGTTCGTGGCAGGTCCAGGCCATACGACAGCCCCTCCAGCTCATCCACCTCCATCTCTGTTTGTGGCAGGTCCAGGCCGTACGACAGCCCTCCCAGCGCGTCCACCTCCATCTCGGTTCGTGGCAGGTCCAGGCCAGACGGCAGCCCCTCCAGATCGAGCGCATCATCCACCTATGGTCCAGGTGGAATCCCCTCCCTGGAAGAGTTTGACCTCAGAAAGAGGAATACCAGCACTCCTCGGATCACGTTGCCCATCTCCACCCAGAGCACTAACCTGAGTGACTCTGACTCAACCCTGTCACGTCACCCTCAGATGCGTCAATGCGTGTCGGGTAAAAGAGTAAGGAAGGCCCTTTTCAAACGGACGGCCCCTTCCTCTCCCACCGGAAAGCGTAAGTCCACAATGGACATGGAAGCTCCTGCGACCAAACCGCTGTTTGCAGGGCTACTAAGCCCATAGGCATGGCCAAAAAAAAGGCAGGGTGTGTGCTCGTCAGGGTATAGCTCTGATCCAGGTTTATTGTCGGTCTCACAGGAGGTCTTCAGTCCCCTTGTGAGGAAGACTCTGACCCCAAAAAGTCAGCCTTTGGGCAAGACCCAGAGCCCAACTGTTGTGCCAAAGACACAGGATCTTGAGTCCCAGCTTTAAAAAAAGGATTATAGTTCCAAAGAACAATTCAGGTAGGGGCTAGGCCCCAGTGTTATGGCCCAGTGAGGCCCTTTTTGTTTAAAAACAAGAATTCTTTTAGAATTTGAAGTTATGTGCTGTCTAAGCCAAAAAGTGTTCGAAAGAACGCCTGAAGGAGGGGCTAGGCCCCAGTGTTCAATTGCTGTAGAAAAATAAAAAAGGCAGTTTTTTATGCCAATCAAAAATGTTGTCATCTTTTCTCTGTCTTGTAGATTGAAGTGTGCACTGTTAGTTGAATGAGCCCTCTTTCCATTGACTTTGCATGGGAGAGAGGGACAGGGCCCAGATTTGTATCTATTTGAATGGCAGTCAAATACATTGAAATGTGGACAAAAAAATTTGATTGGAGAGCATTGTAGGGGGCGTTGCGATGCACGGTCCTGTCCAACCCCTGTGTCTCTGGGCCCCACTGGGTCAGAGAAATTCTTTTGCAAAAAATAGTTCAAAAATTGTAAATTTCCATATTTTGATCTATTCAGTGGGGTTCTGGAAAGTCTCGGAAAACTGCCACCTGGTGGCAGATGGTGGTGTTGCACACTTATTTTTTTATTTTTATTTTTTTTTTTTAAGATTTTTGCACTGAAAAATCTGTATGGTCTTTCCTGAGGCCAATGGTGTGGTCGATAATAGTTTGGGGGCCCCCCACTCCATTTTGGGGTCCCCAAAGGCAAGTTCCAGATTCCAGTCTATTTCATCCGGCAGATTAGGGGTTGGGGAAAAGACTTTATTCTTTCGGTTGGGGGACCTGCGGACATGTTCTTGTCCCTGGGCTGCCTAACGTAGGTGTTGGGTTGGCGTGGCCAGCGGTTGTTTTGCCTGGGGCAGTCGGGCCCCGCCGCTTCCTGGGCGGGGTTTTGCTGGGGAGAATAGGTGACCCTTGGGCCTGTGGGGTGCCTGCCCTCCGTGCGGCCCGCCTGCTCACTGTCACCCTGTGCTGCCCGGTGCCCCTGCCCTGTTGCGCCTGGGGGCTTCGGTCTGGGGGCTCCTCTGCTCTGGTCTGAGTGGGCCACTGCTCTGTGGACCTGCTGGGCCTTTGGGGCCTCGGGCTCCCCCCGTCCCCCACTGATGCTTCGGGGAGCAGCGTGATCACGGGCCCCTTGCAAGCACACATTTCTGCCTTGTTGCATGGCCACACATGCATGTTAACACATGCAGGCACACAAACATGCTTGTCTCTCCATCTGCTTCTGACTAGATGTTGCTGATGTTTGTGTGTTGGTACGTTTCTCTGCAAGTATGTTTGATGACTATTGTACTTTTTCATATCATTTTCCTATTTTCTTTATGTATCATGTAGTACTGTGGTAGTTTATATTGTTTTTTTGTGATATGTTTTAGGCAGTCTAGACAACTTATTTCCACATTTTAATCCTGTCCTTTTCTCCCTTTTTTGTTTCTCTCTCTTACTCTATCCCCCCGTCAGGTTTGGCACTGACATATAAAGACTAAAGAAAATAAGATTACAATAAAAAATAAAAATATCAAGGGCAGCCATGTACAGAATATGTCTTCCTTGGTAGAGCAAATCTGTCAAGCAAAATATGGCACACAGACCACTGTTCTGTGTGTTAGGATGCTGGACAGAACAGGGTAAGAAAAAAAAAAAAAAAAAAAAAAAACAAGGAATTGAGATGAATATAACAGTTTCAGGCAGAGTGCAACAATGATTTGTTTGGTT
>JBAJHZ010000026.1:4329396-4343728 GCA_037177175.1 Melanotaenia australis | reverse complement strand
CAACCATTTTGGCTACAAATATGTCTTAATGCCTTTAATATGACAGACAGCCCAAATTTACAACTCATACAATACAACGTTCTCCATAGAATGCATTACACAGGACAAAGGATGTTCAAGATGGGTCTTAATCACTCAGATATCTGCACACAGTGCACAGGTATCACAGCAGATGATTACTTACACGCTTTATGGCTTTGTGCACCTGTCCAGAAGTTCTGGAATAAGGGGGGCTGCCTCCCTCCAGCTCGGGAGACCCTGCCTGGGCCTCGGGGGGCCTTGGTCGCCCTGGGCATGCCATCGTGGTCGGGCTGATCCGATGCCGGGCAGGTACCCTTGGAATTACAATGTGTCCGTTGGGGGGAAGGGTGGGCAGTGAGGGGGATTAGGGCTCATGGGGGTGGAGTCTGCTCTCCTTCTTGCTCTCTTCCCTCCCGCCGGAGGCTCCTTCGGGGTGGATGGGAGCGCTGTGCCTTGGGCCCGAGCAGGATAAGTGTGTGCAACCTGGGGCTCTCTGGTCCCCTGGTGTGGTGGCGTGGGCTGCCTGGGGTGGGTGGGCGTCCGGGGCACTGATGCGTTGGGCTCTTTGCTGGGCCGGGCCTTTGCCCCTCTTCCTTCGGGGGGTCTTGGGGGGGCAGGGGCGTCTACAGCTGAGGAGTTGGCTGCCTGGGACAGAGTTCTCTCTCCCAGTTGTGCCCCTCCCCGAGCCACTCTCCTCCCCCGCCACCCCACATCATACACACCACACATAGGGCACTGTGGGGCGGGTGGAGGCGGTGGGTTTGGCTGAGAGGTCCCCATAGCGGGATTCCCCGGTGGACCTTGCGACTGCCTGCCCCACTAGATTTTAATCACAACCTAGACATCAATGTCTATGCCCTTCCTCCATCCCCTCCCTTGTGACCTCTCTCCCCCCGATTTTATTTACACGTTAGACACTACCACATTTAACAGTACTGCATTACACACATAACACACAGTGCCTAGCCTTGGTGTTGGGTTGGCGTGGCCTGTGGTGGTTTTGCCTGGGGCGGTCGGGCCCTGTCGGGTTCCTGGGTGGGGCTCTGCTGGGGGAAATGGGTGGCCCTTGGACCTGTGGGGTGCCTGCCCTCTGTGCGGGGTGCCTCTGCCCTGTCGTGCCGGGGGGCTCCAGTCTGGGGGCCCCTCTGCTCTGGTCCGAGTGGGCTGCTGCTCTGTCTGCTTTGGCTGTCCTGGGCTTGGTGCTCTGTGGACCTGCTGGACCTTTGGGGCCTCGGGCTCCCCCCGTCCCCCGCTGATGCTTCGGGGTGCGCCGTGATCATGGCCCCCTTGCAAGTACACATTTCTTCCTTGTTGCATGGCCACACATGCATGTTAACACATGCATGCTCACAAACATGCTCGTCTCTCCATCCGCTTCTCACTAGATGTCGCTGATGTTTGTGTGTTGGTACGTTTATCTGCAGGTACGTTTGATGACTATTGTAATTTTCCATATCATCATCATCCTACTTTTCTTTCGGTATCATGTAGTACTGTAGTAGTTTATATTGTTTTTTTGTGACATTTTCTAGGCAGCCTAGACAACTGTTATTTCCACATTTTAATCCTGTCCTTTTCTCCCTTTTTTTCTCCCTCTCTCTCTATCTCCCTGTCAGATTTGACACTGACATATAAAGACTAAAAAAAATAAAATTACAATTAAAATAATAAAAATATCAAGGGCAGCCATGTATATAACATGTCTCCCTTGGGAGAGCAAATCTGTCAAGCAAAATATGGCACACAGACCACCGTTCTGTATGTTAGGAAGCTGGACAGGACAGGGTTAAAAAAAAAAGAGATAATTCTGGAACCATGCAATAGTTTTCGAACTTAAACCAATTGATTGTAATTCGTTTAGTAACAAATCATGATCAACTGAATCAAACACCTTAGAAAGATCAATAAATAATGCAGCACAGTGTTGTTTTCTGTCTAAGGCCCAGGTAATATCGTTTGTCACAATTGTAGCAGCAATGACAGTGCTATGGCCACTTCTAAAGAATTGACTGGAGATTATTTAAAATGTTATTGGTAATTAAGAACTGTTTTAACTGGGAGTTTACCAGTGATTCAAGGATCTTAGGCAGAACTGAAAGTTTTGATACTGGACGATAATTATTCAACTCAATATTAAATAACATTTTTTGACTGAAATTTAGACACATTATTTTTTTCTACATAATGAAATTAAAAAACAGCCTGTAATAATTTGTACAGGATACTGGACAGTTGATTAGGAACACTGAATAGCTTCCAGCGGCCTGCATTAAACAGTCCAGTTAAACGTGTACAGTGAAATTGAATGACAGCCATTAAAACACATTGATAGATCTTTATTATTCCCATGAAGGGCAATTGATTTGAGCAACTTGAAGCTGCTCAGAAGCATAACATAAAACATAAATCTACTGTAATGTTTGTAGTCTAGTGAATGAATAATGTTTATTTAACTTTCTTTAATGTTAGGACAATTTTCCATTATTGGAATTTTACAATAAATAATTACATTGAAACTGTAAATAATGGTCTTCATTGCATCTTTATGGCAGCTTTTTAACTAGCATGACATAGTTATGGGAAAGGGTATCAATGTCATTGTCTTTCATGGGGAATTTACGTGCATGTGCACATTTTCCTGTCACGTTTGTTTTTATAGATCACAACCTTTGCTATGGGAGTGGTGTACGCCACTTTCAGGCCCTGTTATGTGTGTACACCACGGTTAAAACGGTTTCTGAAATCTGCAAGGCCTTCCCTGCAAGAGAGGACTTTCCATTTCGTAGAACCTGTGGTGTCTGGACAGCATTTTTTGGGCAGCTGGTGCGTGTCTGATGTTTTCTGTTTCTGTTGGCCAGGTTGAACATCCTGCTGGGTGGTATGACGCCTCTGTATTTCCACCTGGTCAACGTATGTTTGCACAGCGCTGCGACCTGCCTGCTCATGTACACGTGTGAGCGCTGCGTCTTCCAGGAATGCCGCCTGGCCTTCGTCACAGCACTGCTGTTTGCTGTGCACCCTGTCCACACTGAGGCAGTGAGTACCTTTTCTTTCTACTTTAACTTCATTATAATGCAATGGAAGCAGACCCAAGCCCGGAACCTGGTGGAAGAGTTGGTTGGTAAAAACAGTTTACTCTTCTTCTACTACTTCTTCATCATCCTCTTTTATTTCTAATTCTTTTTTGTCTATGTCTCCATCTACTTCTTTTACTGTGTCTTCTCCTTTCTACTAGTACTTCTAGTTCCACTACTTAGTCTATTTCGTCTTCTCTACTACTTCTTCTATTTTACTTAAACCTTTTCATCAACTACTTCCTCTTCTTGTAGTTCTTCTTCCTAGAACTTCTACTTCCTGTTGTTTTGCTATGTCTTTACTTCATAATTACTATCTTTTTCTTATCCTCTACTACTTCTTTTTCATGTATTTCTACTACTTCATCTTGGAGAGACACTATGATAACTCATGCCCTGTCTCATAGCACAAACTGGTAATACAGGAAAATATCGACCACCTAAAGTTTCCCAGTTAAAAATCTCAGTTGTGTGGTACAAAGGCATATCTATACTTTTATATCATGCTATAGGTAATGGTCTTTACATTTCTGTTGATTCCAATGATAACTGAGCTTATTGTCTACAAAGGGCAGCTATAAAAACTGGGACTAGTCAGAAGTGGGCTCTGTGTGGACATGGAGATGTCAGATTCAAGTTATTTCTGTGACCATTGTGAGTTTTTCTATATTAACCGAAGTGTACCAACAATTTTTTCCATGTCTGTACATGTAGGACTTATGCTGACTGCTTTGCATCTCTGTGTTTTAGCCTGATTCAGCTAACACAAACACCACTTTACCACCTCTCCTCTACTTTCTTTGTCATTTTCTTCATTGTAACTTTTTATCGATTATCAAAGTAATTGAACAGAACAGCCGTGTCAGTGGAACGATGCAGTTCTTTTTCCTTCATTCAGTCTCTAGTGGCTTTTCTGTACTGAGACATATATGCTGTCTAATGTCCTATTTCATATTGCATTCAGCTTGTTTTAGTCTCAGTTTATATGTGAGTCTTTTCATGTTGAAAATCTCCTCTAATGTGTCCTCAGTTCCTCATAGTGGGAGGGTCTTCTCTACACCGTTTCTTGGTGATTCCTTTCTTGGGTGCAGCTAGCAGTGTTTTTTTACACTGTAAATTATCCTTCGACAGGTAACATAGATATAATATCTCACATGACACTGGGAATTTATAACCCGGTATCTTTTCCAGTGTAATCCATGTATCCACGAATCCATGTATTTCCAGTAATTCTGCATTCCCGAAATCACGAGTATGATCTGCACTCTGCTTCCCACACTGTCTCCAGCAGGTTGTTCAGGATAGGTGACCAGAGATGGGACGTTTTTTTTTATTTTTTTATTTCCGGGTTCAATTGACCATTATTTGGAATGATCCAGAGAGGTGGACCACAGGCCAGCAGGAGAACCTGAGTTGGCTCTTCACTGGCTAGCATTGGCCCTACCAGTTAAGCTACCCAGTCCCCCTTGTGTCATTCGATCAATGGTACCAGCAAGTATAACTTTTTTTTATCTGGTAGAGAACCTTTTAACCTCGAATCCAGAGGCTTGATGGTTCCCTGCAGTATCTTAGATGTCCCTGGGACTGTACTTATGGACAGGGATGTCTGATAGTATTCCTGGGATCTGTTGGATCTCTCAATCTCCTAGTTTGGAGGTCACATTTGGGCCTACCTTTGACACTTATGGCTTTATATGACTGAGTTTTGGCAGCCACACTCACATGGAGTCAAAGTCAAATATGGCCAAACAAAATTACAGATCTGGGCCAAAATTGCTGTCTGAGCTGCATTCCCTTCCCACATTTTTCCATCTTCCTCCGTCAGTTCTTGGTATTTTTCCAGGTTCTTGATGACACTATTGTTCCTTCTTCTTGACATTGTTGTATTTCAGGATATACATGTGCGATCTTCATCTATCACTGCTACCTTCTTCTGTAGTTTGTCAACCACTACAGTGGTCGACTGCATCCACAGCTTCACAAATCCACTGGCTTCAGCCGTATTTCCTGTCTTCTCTCTTGTCCTACAATCATTTACCAACAACTACACTCAGCTATTAAGTCACATTTCAAACCTCATTGTGGACTAATTTTCTAGAAATAACTGAAATGCTGTGACAAAAAAAAACAACCAAAAAACAACAACAACAAAAAAAGCAAAAAAACAAACAAAAAACAGGATAGAAAACTGTCCACCTTCTAAAATGTCCTGTTAAGACTGTTACTGAGTTGAGTCACTGAATATATTCAAAGTTCAGATCTAAGATGACAAGTTGATAAAAACTACAGTGAATATGAATGAATCAATTTAAGCTGTAATACAGCTCAGAAACTCCTACAGTAACTGTAAACTTGTAAAGTTCAGATACGTCTTTGTGATAAACATGTTGAAGACACCATTTCAGCTGTCTTCATACCACTATATTATCATCTTCAGTCTGAATCATCAGACAAACTGAAGATGCTGCTGCTTCTTTTCCGTCCACGGAAAACCTAATCTCTGAAACAGATTGCTCTAATCAATCCTTTGAGGCTGTGTGGCAATAAACAAGTTGGTCCGGTTCAGATAAATGAAGCTCCTTTTTCAGAGCTGAAAGCTTACATTCGTCAATACTCTCCTTTTTCTGCTGATAGAATGCTGGCCATATGAGACCCTGTCAGCCATATGAGACCATGTCAGCCATATGATACCCTGTCAGTAATATGAGACCCTGTCAGCAATATGAGGTCCCGTCAGCCATATGAGAGGGTCTGCTGGGAACATCTGGCGGAGTCTCCTGTCAAGAGTTTCGACTCCCATCTCCGGCAGAGCTTCAACCATGTCCCGAGTGAGGCGGGGCATATTGAGTCCATGTGGACTGTGTTCTGTGCTTCTATTGTCGAAGTGGCCAACTGGAGCTGTGGTCATAAGGTCGTTGGTCTCTGTTGTGGCGGCAATCCCTGAACTTGTTGGTGGACACCAGCAGTGAGGGATTTTGTCAAGCTAAAGAAGGAGTCCAGAGGGAGCTGATGGGTATTGACAGGCTGAGGAGAACACAGCTTCGGTGGTCGCTGAGGCAAAAACTCGGGCATAGGAATGGTTTGGAGAGGCCTTGGAGAATGACTTCTGGATGGCTTTGAGAAGATTCTGGTCCTCCACCCGAAGGCTCAGGAGGGGGAAGCAGTGCTCAATCAACACTGTGTACAGTGGGGATGGGGGGCTGCTGACCTTGACTCAGGACGTTGTGAGGCGGTGGAGGGAATACTTTGAAGACCTTCTGAATCCCACCAACGTCTTCCGATGAGGAAGCAGTCTTGGGACCCTGGAGCTGACTCTCCTATCTCTGGGGCTGAGGCCGTGGAGGTAGTTAAAAAGCTCCTTGGTGGCAGGGCCCCAGGGGTCCATGAGATCTCCCAGGATTTCCTTAAGGTTCTGGATGTGGTAGGGCTGTCTTGGTTGACATCCCTCTACAGCATTGCATGGACAGTTCCCCTGGATTGGCAGACTGGGGTGGTGGCTCCCCTTGTCAAAAAGTGGGGCTGGAGGGTGTGCTCCAACTACAAGGAGATCACACACCTCAGTTTCCATGGTAAAGTCTATTCAGGGGTCCTGGAGAGGAGAGTCCATCAGATAGTCAAATCTCGGATTGAGGAGGAGCAGTATGGTTTTTGTTGTGGTCGTGGAACAGTGGACCAGCTCTACACCCTCTTCAGGGTCTTTGAGGGGGCATGGGAGTTGGCTCAAACAGTCTACATGTCTACGT
The DNA here is from genome assembly GCA_037177175.1 of Melanotaenia australis. Lineage (NCBI taxonomy): Eukaryota > Metazoa > Chordata > Actinopteri > Atheriniformes > Melanotaeniidae > Melanotaenia > Melanotaenia australis. Next base: position 4,336,890 of record JBAJHZ010000026.1, on the reverse strand, counting down.
GCTTTGTGGAGTTGGAAATGGCGTTCGACTGTGTCCTCTGGAGACTCCTGTGGGGGGAATTCTGGGAGTATGTAGTGCCGAATGCCCTTGTACGAGCTGTCTGGTCCCTGTACGATCAGTGCCAGAGCTTGGTCCGCATTGCTAGCAGTAAATCTGTCATGATCAGCCTGAGAGTTTGGATTTCCTGCACCTTCTCTCCACGCTCACTGATTGCTGATGCGCTCCACCTGCGCCGAGCCCTTTATATACCTGCCAGTGGCCACTCACCCCTGCCAGATCATCTTGGTTTTTTACTTGTACGCTTCCAGCCTTGAGATTCTGCTTGCCTACCTGTTCCTGACCCTCTACCTGTTTTGACCTGGATCACTGATTCTGCCTTCCCCGTCTGGTAACGTCTTTTGTTATTTGGATTCTGGATACTGGATTGTTTATTGGATACTGGATTGTTTATAGGATACTGGATATTGGATTGGATATTGGATAACGGACTTGACCCTTTTTCCCCTAAAGGAGAATTACAGATGCACCGCCTTCTGCTTTCCACACCTGGCACCCTTGCTCCTTGTTTGTGGCTTCCACACTAACTGTCCTTTGTTCAGCAGTTTTCTCTAATCAGCCAGTGGTCATCCGTCGGTCTCCCTCCCCCTTATCTGGTCCCGGAGTTTTCATAGAATCAGACACGGACTACTGCGGCTGGTACGTTAACTTCATTCATTCTATTACATCACCTCAACCAACCCGGTACCTAACTCCTGCTCTCGTATATCATTTTATATCATGGTCACTTACGAAAGAAATAAATATTAAATCAATTAATTAATATATTAATGTTGTTTTTTACCGTTGAAATCATAAGTTTTTCACAAGAAGCAGCTGAGTGGACAATTTAATATCTCTCTTTGTGATGCGTTGCCAAGGTAACTGGCTCTGACACAAAACCTGCAGCTCGTTCGGCTGCAGTTATGTTATGTGATACAAAGTATTTTTTTAGAGGGCAGGTGCAGCTCCTACAGCTTGTATGAGGATGATCAAAGTCCACAGATAATTTCCTAAATCGTTCTATATGCCTGCAGGCTGCTTTCACAACGATGCCCTGTCACAGACATGATCTGGCGTGTCTCCAGCCGTTGAATGATTTTATGTTGCCACGGTTACCAAGTCTAGTATTTAGCCAGCGCTGTTTATAACAATAAGGCTATTTGACTGGAATCTTTTTTATCAATGTCCTATAACACTTTTTTTTTTTACTTTATTTTTGAATTTCACAATATATAATTCAACAATATACAAAGAATAGAAACAAAATAACCCCACCTCTGCCACTTACAAGACAGACAGGTCAAACATCTAGTGCATATAACCACATAGTTGGCCATATATTAAACATCAAAAGTGAAATACTTTACACACTCCATAAAAGAATTCCAGGTTATAGAAAATTTCTGTTGTGATGCCGTCACTCGATATCTAAGTTTTTCTAAAGACGAATAGCAAGCACTTCCTTTAACCACTGTGAAAATGACAGAGGTTTATCTGACTTCCACTGGAAAAGAATGAGTCTACGGGCTAGCAATGAGGCAAATGCAACAGCATTAGTCTGGAAACTATTCATTTTGTAAGTTGGTGACACAGCACCGAAGATGCCTATATGGAAATCAGGGGGCAAGTCTTGTCCACTTATACGAGACAATACTTTAAAAATACGTCCCCAATAGTAGTCAAGACGAGACAGGTCCAAAACATATGACCTACTGTGGCTGGGCTATGACTGCACATGGGGCAAGCTGGATCTACACCTGGAAAAATTTTAGACAGTCTTTCCTTAGAGTAGTGAAGCCGGTGCAACACTTTGAACTGGATCAAACCATGGCGAATACATAAAGAGGATGTGTGTATACGAGTTAAACAGGACTGCCACTCCACATTGGACAAAGCAACACCAAGATCCTTTTCCCAGGCATCTTTTTTTTTTCCCCCAATTTATAGGCTTTATGTCTTGTAGCAAAGTATATATTGCCGAAATGCGCTTCTTTCCGAATAGATCTAAATTGAGGATAGTATCTAGTTGATCGTTTTGGGGCAAATGGGGGAATGAGGGAAAAATTTCCTTAACAAAGCTACGTATTTGTAAATATCTAAACATGTGTGTCAAAGGTATTTGATGATCTTTAGTTAGCAAGTCAAACGTGCAAAATGTATAATTTATAAATAAGTCATTATAGAACTTTAGATCGTTATTGTGCCAGAGCTGAAATGCTTTATCTGTTGTGGACGGCAAAAATAAAGGGCTATTAGCCACCGGTAAGTATCTACTTGTCTGATTAAAAGAGAAATGTTTCCTGAACTGCAACCAAATTTTAAGCAAAGTTTTCACTACTGGGTTAATAATTGACTCTTTAAGAGCGGAAGGTAATGGAGAAATGAGGAAAGGTATTGGATTAGACAGCAGTTCCATTTGTGTCCACAGCTCACCCTCACCATTCTCATATACAAATTTTCAATGCAATAGCTTAACAATGTTTGCTGCCCAGTAGTAAAAAACAAAATTAAGCAAGCCTAAACCTCCTGCTTCCTTGGGCACCTCCAGATATGTTTTTTTCATCCTGGGGTATTAATTGTTACAAATGAATGTTGCTATTAGTTTTTCCAAATTCTGAAAAACAGATTTAGTTATAAAAACAGGAATCATTTGAAAAAGGTGAAGAAACCTAGGCAATACTGTCATTTTTACTACATTTATATGACCCGTTAATGAGATAGGCATTGTGGCCCATCTTTTAAAATCTTGTGTCGTCTGTTTTAATAAAGGATCAAAATTTTGAGTGCACAGTCCTACCATTGTCCGCGTAATATTTATCCCTAAATACTTGAAAACATTTAGTTCTACTTTGAAAGGAAAAGTAGAAAAATTGTTGTTTATTTTTTTTACTGGAGTAATTCAATTTGTATCCTGACAGTTGTCAGAAGTTATCCAATATATGAAGCATTTAGGGTACTGATTTAATTGGGTCGGATAGATATAGCAAAAGATCGTCACCTTATGTATTTTACCACCCCGGGAGATAACTTTGACCTCATTGCAAGCGGTTCAATTGCAAGATCGAACAGATAGGGAGAAAGGCTGCAGCCTTGTCGACACCCCCTGCCAAGCCTTAAAAAGTCTGAAATCACACTATTTGTCCGTACAGCAGCAACAGGGGATTGATATAATATTTTGATCCATTTCTGAAATGAAGGGCCAAAGTGAAACCTTTATAAGACCGCAAACAGGTATTGCCATTCGACACGGTCAAAGGCTTTTTCCGCGTCTAAGGAAAGGATCACTTCTGACTCTCCTGTAGATGTTGGCATGTGTAAAACATTAAGTAAGCGACGCATGTTGTAAAAAGACTGCCTGCCTGATATGAAGCCAGTTTGGTCAGGGTCAATGATCTTTGGTAGGACTGTATCAATACGATTGGTAAACCAAAGTCTTGGTAAGGATTTTATAGTCACAGTTCAAAAGGCTGATTGGTCTATATGAGCCACACTGTAAGGGGTCTTTTCCTTTCTTATGTAACACTGAAATTATTGCCTAAGTCATAGTAATTAGTAATTTAGCATTGTTAAAAATTTATCTGAAAACTATTTAGAGTATCGGGGCTAATTTATCAGTAAATACTTGATAGAGTTCAGTTGGAAAGCCGTCAGGCCCGGGCACTTTGTTACTCTGCATTGGTCTAATAGCTTGTATTACTTCTGCTGTTGATATTTCCTGATTAATTCGTACCCCATCTTCAGGAACTATCTCTGGAATGTGTAGGCCATCAAGAAAGTCAGCGATCTGGTTTATGTCACTGCCAGAGTCCGAGCTGTAAAGATTAGAATAAAACTGCTTAAACTGATCGTTGATGTCTTCTGGATCAGTAGTTTTTTCCCCAATGATTTTGCAAATTTCAGGAAAAGTATTGGCAGCTGCAGATTGTCTAATTTGATGTGCAAGGAGTTTCCCTGTTCTCTCTATTTATGCTCATCAAAAGTTTGTCTCGATTTGAAAAAAAGACATTCTGTTTGTTTAACAGAAAGATTATCATATTCAGTATTTAACAATAATTTCCTCTTATATAGGCCTGGTGTTGGGGCTTCTGAATATAAATGATCAATCTCTTGTATACTTTCTGACAAGTCCACAAGGCGCTGTCTATATTTCTTCCTCCGAAATGCTGTATATGAGATTATTTGACCACGGAGGTAGGCCTTTAGGGCTTCCTAAACCACCGTCATTCGCATACCTGGAGTTTGATTCAGTGCCATAAAATAATCTATCTGTTCAGAAATCATCTTTTGAAAGGTGTCCTTAGAAATAAGTAATGTGTCAAATAGCCAGGTACGTCTGGGTTTAGGACATTTAGGAAAGTTAAGTCTTGTGAGGTCTTGAGTATACTTTGGAGCTGGTTAATTAGTAATAAACATCACCCAGCTGCGGAGCTCAGCAAAACACGTTTTCACATGTCAACGCTCACCTTGTTTGTTTCTAATGCTGTATACGCACCTCTCTGCTATATCAACCATGTGCACACTTCACATGCGACGGCAGCGGTGAGGAGAGAGAACGTAACCGAGCTTAACTGAACAGTTTATAACTACAAAATAGATGGAGACAGGACATCCGATTCCATGGGGATCACAGTCTTTTATTAACCTGGAACTACAAATCCCACCAGCACGTGCAAATCTTTCTCTTTACTTCTGCTGAGAAGGAACATACTGTCTTGGTTTAGGGGTGTTTAGTTTGGTGTTTTTTGTTTCTTGTTTTCTATTGTCCTTTAGTCTTCTGTTTTTTGGTTTCTTGTCCTGATTATGTAGAGCCATCCCTTGTATGTTCTGTGCTCGTTCCTTCCTGATTCAGCACACCTGGTTTAATTGTCTGATTCGTTTCACCTGTTCCCTGTTAGTTATCCTCAGTATATATGCCCTTTGGTATCGGTCATTGTTGTTTCCCTGCTGTTCTTGTCTGTGCTGGTTACCAGTACGTTGGATTAAACCCTGGATTTTTGTACATCTGCCTCCTGTCTTGTCAGTCCACTTTTAGGTCCACTTCCTCTCAACCAGTGTTACACATGCTTCCTCCTCAACCACAAATTGGAAGTTTTTTCTGTGTTGATGCCCCAGAAATACAATGTGACCAGTAGATTGACCTTTTAAGATAACCAAGTCTTCACTTTTTCCATGTAAGCTTACACCCATCTGGAACAACTCTGACATCCTACAAAACAAAAGATGATTAACTTCACTCAATAATAGAAATAAAAGAAAAATAAAGGAATAAAACAGTTAGAGCAGATAATAGAAAATGGAAACTTCTTGTCATTTAATATTCTCACTTCACAATATGGAATCAGCCGCACTACATTTTAGGAATACTACCAGTATATGTAAAAAATGTACCATTAACCAATTAAACCTACAGCTACCTATCAGGGTGGCAGAATTCTTGAATCTCCATATGTTATGGTTCCTGGGTTTTGGTGTGTTTCTTGGTTTGTATTAGATTTTGATTTTGTTTTGGGTTTCTGGGTTTTTGTCATGTTTAGTTCTGTTATGCTCATGCTTTAGGTTTTCAGTTTTGTCATGTTTAGTTCAGTTTTCCTGTTTTCCCTCATGTGCTTTGTTTTCTGTTCCTGGTTCGTTACTTCACCTGGTATGATTCCTCATTCACTTCACCTGCGCCTAATTACTCCCTCTGTCTACAAATCCTTATGGTTTTCAGTTTGCCGTGTCAGATCCTTGTGGTTCATTCCCCTGTATTGTGTGTTCCCTGCAACTGAGTTTGTGTCAAATAAACTCATTTACCTTCACCGATCTGCCTCCTGCCTCTCCTGTCTGTGTTTGGGTCTTCACCTCTGCCAAGACTTGTAACAGAAGGATCTGACCAACCATGGACCCAGCAGACGGTAATCGGGAGCAGGACTCGGTGGTCTTCCTTTCGTCTGAGGACTTCTTGGCAGCGCATAAGGTAGTCAAAGCCTTTATTGACACTCTGGCAGAAAACACTGGACCCTGGGAGAGATTACGTGTGGCCGTAGACCCTGTCACACTCCTTTGTACAAAACCAATGCTTCTGTCTTCTCCGGGTGTTGCTGAACTGCTGGAAGAGGCTTGGGTGAAGTACAGCATCACTATGACAGAGATTGAGCTTCCGCCTTCACAATCCACGTCTCCAGTGTCGCCACCGGCTCCAAGGTCTGATCCAGTGCTTCATAGCCCCACACCGGCTCCTAGGTCTGCTCCAGTGCTTTAGCGTCCAACGCCTACGCCCAGGTCCTGCTCGGCTCTTCAGATTTTTGTCCCTGAGAGGGTCTACGGTCGAGAAGCCTCTCTTCAGATTCCTGTCCCTGAGGGAGTCTACGGTCGAAACGCCTCTCTTCAGATTCCTGTCCCTGAGAGGGTCTACGGTCGAGACGCCTCTCTTCAGATTCCTGTCCCTGAGGGGGTCTACGGTTGAAACGCCTCTCTTCAGATTCCTGTCCCTGAGGGGGTCTACGGTCGAGACGCCTCTCTTCTGGTCCCTGTTTCTTAGGGGGTCTATGGTCGAGACGCCTCTCTTCTGATTCCTGAGGGGGACCCTGGTCAAGACACTCCTCTCCCTTTTCTGGTTCCCGGCGCTGAGGAGATCGCACCTACTTCGCCGCCTGTGGTTGGCGATTTGAGTATTCTATGTTCTCTGGCTCCAGGGTTCGTCATGTTATGGTGCCTATTGAGCCCTCTGGAAAGACAGCCCCAGTCAGTGCGCCTTTCTGAGGTCCAGCCCCTGTCAGCCCACCTTACTGAGCCTCCAGAGATTCCGTCTGCTCGTTGTCCGGGTCTGTTTCCAGAGCTCCGGTCCAAGCCTGCCCGTCCGCCAAAGATCCGGTCTGCTTGTCCTCCGGGTCATCCTCCAGAAACCTGGCCCAAGTCTTCTTGACATCCCGGTCTACCACCGGAGATCCTGCCCCAGTCTGTCCGGCCTGGCGGACCCCCTGAACTTTGTCGTGGGGCCTGTTTCGTATTGGGTCTGCTCACGCGATTGACAACTATTTCTATTGGTGAGGCACGATATGAAAAATTTCAACTGATATCGATAACCGATAATTTTCTGCTTCTCATGGCCAATACCGATAACCGATAAGTTCATATTTTTATGTTTATATTATAATCTGTGCCATTACTGTGTAATGGACTTGAACACATGGGAGACGATGTCGCTCCTTTCTCCTTTAATTTCCTATGGAACCTGCGTGATGAAGCGAAAATTGCTGTCCTCCTCCAGCCAAGCAACAGGCGACATTCGTGCATGTGAAATTTTGCACTCGTTCATGTAGACGTGCACACAGGGCTTGCAATGCAACACAAGAAAATAGAAAAATGTTCCATTTTTGTTGCTTTCCCATGGCACCAACTAGGGATGCACGATAACTTTTTTTTGAGACCGATACCGATAACCGATAACTTTCAGCTCCTAAAGGCCGATACCGA
>JBAJHZ010000026.1:4280583-4295450 GCA_037177175.1 Melanotaenia australis | reverse complement strand
ACAATAGTCTTAGACCAGTTAATAGAGTAGTCAGATATTGATGAGAATGTGTTAATAAGTGTGATTGTCTGGGGGAGTGATTGGGACTTGTCGACCATGTTCTTTAGCACATAGGGCAGATTTTGTCTGGATGTTTTCCTATTAGTGTGATTTCTGTTGACCTCTGCTCTCGGAAGCAGATATCAGGAAGGAGATCACCCAGAGAGGCTCCAGGGAACCAGTATGCATGTTTTAGTTCAGTGGTTTTGGTATTCAGCAGCTCGACTGTGAGGACATGCCGGATGGGAGAAGTGTGTGCATGGGTTTGCTGTTTTTTGGTTTTACCTGTGGGAGCCGTCAGTAAAGTTCCTGTGTGTGAAAAGGAAAAAGTTCTAAAGCTGTCACTAACATGTTTTCCTTGCTGTTCTCACTGGAGTCACATTCAGTTCTCTGTGCTCACACTGATGTAGTGAACCCTCTGGCCTGGTCCCGCCCTCTCCCATCACCCCAGGAAGTGATTGACATGCCAGAAATGACCCTTGACCCCTAAAGCCTTGGTGGACTCTGTCCAAACATCCTCACAGGAAGAGGAATCCCTTCAGTGAGAGGCCAGCAGTCTGTTCCAGGTGACAAGTGGGAGGAAAACCAGCTACCTGTCTGTGTGGACATAGGTGGGAGAGACAGGTGAACACAGGATGTTCTAGTCAAGACCAGATGTTGACGTAGAACCAAGAATCACAGGGCTGATAGAAGAGGGAAGATGTGGTACAGTTGGTCAGCTGTGGTTCTGGTTAACGTTTTCAGGCTGGCAGGTTGTCGTTTTTTTTAACCTTTTCCTCCAGATTGTCCAACTAGGTGGATTTATAAACTATACAGCTACAGCATTCGTTGTGATCTCAGGAGACATCAACCACGTCTCTGTCTCTGCAGCATCACCATCATCCAGCAGGTTTCCAGCTGCTCCACCAGACAAAATAAGATGCTGGACTTGTTTTACGCAAATGTTAAGAGTGCATCCAGACCCTAATCTGGTTCTCACCTCCACCTACAAGCCCATCGTTCAGCAGCAACCAGTCGTCACACAGACTATTAAAACCTGGTCTAATGAAGCTAAAGATGCCCTGAGAGCTGCTTGGAGGCCACAGACTGGAATGTCCTCTGTGAACCACGTGGAGACGTCAATGCCATAACTGCGTGTGAGACAGATTATATCATCTTCTGTGTGGACTGCATCGTCCCAACAAGAACAGTGAGACGCTTCCCCAGTAACAAACCCTGGATCACCAGTGTTACAGCCCCAGGCCTTGCTCTTTTCCCCTAGCAGAGCCAGTTTGTAACAACCAGAGACTTGATAATGCTGCTAAACATGCAAAAGAAAACCTTCAGGGATAAAGACAGGGAGTTATTGAAGACAACACAAAAACAACTTAAGATGAAGACGTGCAGAGGACCAGAGGAAAGCAGCAGGCGAGAGCGACGTCAATACCAGGTAGTTGCCGTTCTAGTTGCATCAGTCTGTGAGCATCTACAATGATGCAGAACAAAGCTAGAACATCACAAACCCATTGTCAAGATCTGCACCTTGAGAACACTAGACTATTTTGGTGATAAAGATAAATAAATCACGCACATTGATGGGACTTTTCTCCAGGAACCTAATTAGCAATGACAGCAACTTACTGTTTACACTAGAAACTTAGTGGACACTAAACTTATTAAAAAGAAATTTAATAAATACAGTAGTGGTTTAAAAGTGGCACTGGGCTCAGCCATCTTTACATCTAGAATCTCAGGGTCCTCTGAAACTCGCAGGTTATTTGGACTCCACAATCTTTCTAAGACTCTTCCTAAGACTGTTTTTAAGACAGTTTCTAGGTCTAATGGTGTTTCTGGGATCTGTTGGAGCCACTGTTGGAGGTCCAGGCACCCTGATTACTACTGACACCCACGTCTTTCCATCTTCCTCCTTCAGTTCTTGGTATTTTTCCAGCTTCTCTGTGACACTATTGTCCTTCTTCTTGATGTTGCTGTATTTCAGGATCTCTACATCTATCACTGCTACCTTCTTCATCACCAGTTTATCAGTCTGGATATGGAAGTCCTACAGGATCTTAGCTCTGTCATTTTCCACCATCTTGATCCTGGTACTTCCAGCCCAGACTTCTTACAGATGTTCCTGTTCAGTATTCCAGCCACCTGGTTATGGTGTACTATGTCTACCTTACCTGCTTCCCCGCTTCCACCTTGCTACCATGTTCTGGACTGTTTCAGAGGACTCGTCTGGTGTGGTAGACCCTGGCCTCTATCACCAAGTTCCTGTGATTGGAGCCTCTGTGTTGTCTTTCAGACCAGCATCTCTAGACACTGATAAGACTTCTGGCTGTCAGACGCTGATATGTACCATGTGGGGGTTTATCCCTCCATGGTGGCTCCACCTCTGTCTCCTCTTCCTCATTGGGTTTACACTGCCAGATCCAGATCATCACTGGGAAGTATTTCCTAACAATGTACTGCTGGATCTTTGATGTTTTGTCCTGGGTACAGTTTCTGATGCTCACAAGTCCAGCTGTAGAGTTCCCAATCTATCACAACCTTCCTAGAGTTCCTGCTGCAGCTTTTATTCCCTCTCTGCAGTATGTCTTATCTGTCCTTCGTCTCTGGTTTTTCTCTGTTTTGACATTGGAAAGGTGGGGGGGGGGGGGTTGACCCAAGGCCCAGTTAGAGAAAGGTCTGTTGTGCTTGTAATACCATCTATCACTGTTTTGTTGCTCAATTTAACAGTTTCTGCCTGAACACACAAAATGAGTAAAGCCGATTTAATGTAACTGGGTTAGTTTCTTTATCCTGCAGTCATAACGTAGGTGCTAGTCTGTGGGAAAACTTTCAGGCTCCTTTCTGTGTCACAGAAACAGCAACTATCTGTAGCATCACCTGCAGCTTCATGTTCAGAATATTAACGTCGTCATAATCAGATGGTTTCACATGAAGTAATCTTCAGGTTCTGCCAGCGTTCTGCAGAGCAGGTGTTTCTGGAGAGTCATGGATGTCCGGTCCAGACAGAGCAGTAGAGTCCAGAGACACTTCCTAGCCTCACACTGCTGCTCTCATTACAGCTGAGAGAGGGTGTAGTAAATCCTGATGGTGGAGCTTTACGACCACATGCACCGTCTCACTTATGTTCCTCCGATAAATGGAGCTGACAGTAATGTGATTATTTGATGCTCCTTATTGCTGGTCACATGATTGATGATATTTAATCCAGATTGTAATAGCTGCTAGTAGTGCACGCTGCAGTGTCTATGTGTGTGTTTGTAGAGTGTGTACATACTGTTTGAAGGCTTTTCATTTGCTTTATTAAACACACATCATGCATGTTTCTCTCCATCTCTGCAGAGGCAGGACAGCAGGGAAGTGTTGGTGGGAATGTTGTTCCTGGTCTTTCCCTTCATACCTGCCACCAACCTCTTCTTCAGGGTGGGATTTGTGGTGGCTGAGAGGGTTCTCTACATGCCCAGGTGAGGATATGAGCAACCAGCACATGTTCACTGTGTCGTGATGATTTCTAGTCCTGCTCCTCTGGAAGGTGGGACCTGACATGCTCTGTATTTGCTATTGGCCTGGTCCAGTTAGGAAACGCCTCAGAGCTGTTGTCAACATGAGTGGAATTAAACTTAAAATTAAACTTTAACTGAGGAGGGACTGAAACATGATCTGTCCTGTGTTGACTGAAAACAGAGTTTCCCATGGTTTAGGCATCCAGTGACAGAATCCTGGGACCTGGCAATGAAAGGGTTAACCCACATCCAAGCTGCTGTTTTTGGAGATCCACACATGCATAAATACACGGATATGTACACGCAAACAGCTGAGCATGCTTCCGCCAGCAGACAAATAACGTGTCGGATAACACGCTCACCAGCTGGACATCAGTTTATTGAACAGTTCCAGAGATGTGAAGATGGACACAGTCCAGCAGGGAGGAGGTGGAGTCTTTCTCCTGCGGTCCATCACCGGAATGTCACGTCCGTCACCGGAACGTCATGTCCGTCACGCAGCTGAATTTCCACTTCATCAGGACATTTAAAGTCTTTTCTGTCTCTGGTGTTTTATGTCGCAGCATTTCAGTCACATTTTAGTGGAAAATTAGCTACGATGGTTTGGAAAGGTGACGTGACTTCACAGCTGAGTGTTTCTGTCACATGATGTTTAAATGATTTAGTCTTCATCTGTGTCATGTTCCCAGTGTTCCCAGTGTAATGCTGTAATGGGTAGGCTTTCTGTTAAAGCTACAGACTTCATGAATAATTCAGGGCTCAGAGGGCCCTGTGGCCCACTCTCCCCTGAACCTGCCCCCCTAAGGCTGTGAAAGTTGGGGAGATGCATATTTTCCTATTAAGCTGGGAATTTTCTACACCTGCCACATCCTGAGATTCATTTCAGGGGAGTTTAGGGGAGAAGTAAATATAAAAACAGAGTTTGGGGAAAATGTGACGAGCTCTTCATCAGTTTGAGACAAAGGTTTTTGTCTCACTGTTATCCCTCTTTTCTCTGTCCATTATTCTCAGCTCAGCCACGGGGTTTGGTCATGTATACAGGCGCCTTTCTTAAACTGCATAGGGGAAAGAATCTCATCTTTTCCTTCCATGTCCACCTCTCTTTTTCTGTTGCCGCCGTCTGTTTTGCCTTCTGTGTCCTGGGTGAAACAACAGCTAATCCTTAGCGTGTTAGAGTTCCTCTCTGAGCCGTGGATCACCTTGAATAGGCTTAGAGGCCCTGTGGGATCCAAACAGAAATGCAGTGAGTGGAAGCAGATGCCTTCAGGGATACAGCTCATTGGAATCCCGACTGGATCTCAGCTAACCTGCAGCATGGCTATCAGCTGAGGCTTCTGTTGCTCTGAGCTGAACTCTGAGGACCGAGTCCTTGTTTCAGTTTGATTACTGCTGGCCTGATTACCTGGATGGAGTGAATATTCAGGATTATTCAGGAATTAATTTTCACTGTTTACTTTAAGAAAAGCTGTTAGATTATCATAATGAATGAAACAACCTCTATTGTCTCTGATGGGCCAGAAGCAGGAAAATAATTTGACATGGGAAGGTACATCTCCTCATCCTCCTCCCCTCCACCCTCTGACTGTCTTTCATCTTGGTGAGGATGGAGAGGTCTGCTGGGACCTGAAGCTGGATTTTCTGGCTCCTGACCTTCATGCTGGGTTTCTGGCTTGACAGATGAGGACCAGCGGCTCATCTATAAAGCAAATCATTCACTACTGTCACAGCACAACTCTGATGAAATGTTTCACCAGAGGCGCAAAATATGGTGCAGTATAAGGGTCAAAATATAGACTATTGAGCATCCATCAGTGGCTACATTTGTGCTGCAGGAGGCTATATCCTACTGGTCTGATCAAAAACAAGCCAGTAACTGAGTGGCAGTTGAAAATGCTACTAATTTCAATCTCACAAATGCTTGTTAGAGGGACGGCAATCTGTCTCATCTAGGAAAGACTTTAGCAGTCGATGTAGAATGTGGTAACAACCATCTCAACAGCAGGTGGTAGCAGCATGCTAATTCAGGTAGTTTTGGCATGCTAGTAACTAGAACTAAAGATGATTTAGAGTAGAGGTGTCCAAAGTTGGTCCTTGAGGGCCGCTGTCCTGCAGGTTTTCAATGTTTCCTACTTCAACACACCTGACTCAAATGAAATGGACTTAACAGCCAATTAAGTTTTGCACAATTACTCATTCATTTGAGTGAGGTGGTTGGAGCAGGGACACATCGAAAACCTGCAGGATTGTGGCCCTCCAGAACCAGAGCTGGACACCCCTGATTTAGAGGGATGTCAGCTTTGGTATAATGGCTCAGTGCAAATACCCAGCCAATCCAAACGTTTGAACAGCAGCTGACTGCATGGACCATCGACTACCTTACCAACAGACTACAGACTGTGTCTGATGAAGTAGTCTGCAGCACGGGGGCGTCACAGGGCACAGTTCTCTCACCCTTTCTGTTCAGCCTCTACACTTCAGACTTCTTGGACCATTGCCACCTACAAAAGTTCTCGGATGATACAGCCATTACTGGTTGAGTTTCAGACAGGAAGGACCAGGGATTCGTGGGATGATCATTGATATAGACTTTACTATACACCATGTAATACCTCATAAATGATGCCAGCAATACAACACTTAAACACCCTGACAGGAAATGAACAGTAAATCCAAAAAAAATAAATAAATAAATTAATGCACATGGAATCAGACTGTCACAAGATACACTAATCAATAACTGTAGACTCTTGTGTAATGTCATCAGTCCAGCTTTCCATGCTGCTGTCCATGTCGGCAGATAGAGGTAATTAGGACTCGCCACCTCAGTAATGGCGGTACTGCATGATGGCGCAACACACAAAATGGCCTCAGGATTAGTCTATAAACAACTCATTTTTCCTGCCTGTCCACTGTTCCCTCCTCTTCCTCCATCCTGCAGCATGGGTTACTGTATCCTGGTGGCTCATGGTCTGGGTCGGCTGTGTTCAGTGGCAGGTCGGTGGGGCACTACGTTCCTCAGTGTCTCCATGCTGCTGCTGCTGCTGCTCTTCTCCTGGAAAACTGTCCAACAGAACAACGTCTGGCTCTCCAGGGAGGCTCTCTTCCGGTAAGTGTACTGTCTGGCTCTGCATTAGTTATTAGTCTATGGATTAAAGAGCAATAGTAGCTATTTAATGATTACTCATTATTCAACCAGAATAAGGAAGGAAAACTTCCATCAGAACCAAGACCTGGAAGAAAGTCCAGCTGCCTGGACTGTTTGTGGGTTGGATTTTGGATGAACCTCAGTTAAACTAGGTCTCTTTCTGTGATGGGTTTGGGGTTAGACATATTAGTAATTTAGATGTTTGTGCCATGCTGACCTTTTACAAACTGACCTCGCGTCTCCTCCTCTCTGCTCCGGTTACAGCTCTGGGATCCAGACTCTGCCTCATAATGCCAAAGTCCACTACAACTACGCCAACTTCCTGAAAGACAACGGTCGGCACCAGGAGGCCATTTACCACTACAACACCGCCCTCAGGTAGAACCCTTACAGTGTAGCAGGGCTCATTAAAGTGAGGGGCAGAGTGTTGAGTGTAAGTGGGGAACATAAAGACATGTTTGAGTTCACATCAGATTTCCAAGTCAAATGTCGTCCTTTGTATATTTACATGAAGTTTTTGTCTGCGGACAGAAGCACCAAGACCTGAGCACCAGGGGTTGATCCACATAGAAATATGTCAGTTTTTCAGGCCGCGCCAGGTTTTTCTTTAATTGTGTAATGCTTTTACATATGATATAAATAGTAACTTTTTCTATGACCTCTTTTGTACATCCATTACTGTCCAGCTCTTTCGCTTCCCTTCTTCAACAATGGAGATTTTCTTAGTGGGTAAAGACACTTAAAATTACAAATAAGACTGTTAGTAGAAAAGGTTGGTTGTGGACAATCTCAGATCAAAATCAACACATTTCTTGGACTTAATTGTCTAACAAGTTGATCCCATCTTTTTCCTATTTTTCACCTCATACAAGGGACCCCCCATGTATCTGTCTACATCTGCATCAAAGATGGGAGGGCAAGCAAGGAAAAAACGGATCCATTCTTTGTGTATTAAATATTACTCCTAACATCCACTGCTTTTACTGAACAAAATCTGTCATCAGTGAATCAAACTGAAGTTTATATTAAACTGTGGCGATAAACCAGCAGCTAGGTGATTTGTTCTATCAGGTAAAATCTGACCTAAGTGGCCGGATGGAATCCTTCTAACCTTTCCAAATAGTGCTCAGTTTGTCCCATCCCAAGCTAAGATAATAACTCAGCTTCTCTGTTATGAATATATAATGCATGTACACAACACCTTTTTATCTTCAGCCATGTTCTTTTAATTGCTTTTTTTCCTTCAGCTCATGGATTTATTTTTACAGCACATCTCATGTATAAGTCAAAGTTATTTAGATAAGACAATGAAAGCAGATTACATACAGTCAGGTAGATATGATGCAAAAAGACATCAACAGGATATAAATTATCAATGTACATGTACAAGAAAAATAAATTGAGCACCTATCTAAATTAAAAGCAATAGCAAATGAATTTTTTTAGACCTGATTTACCACAACCAGTCCCAGTACCAGGTCTGGGCAACTGGCCGCTGAAAGTGGCAAAACAAGGGGGTAAGTGTGCACCTGTAGGTAAACCTCATTGTGGAGGCGGAAAGAAAGACTTTCCTACACCGTCAGAGTATATGTCAGAGAGTGGGTACGCCACTTTCAGGCCCCGTTTTGTGCGTTCACCACGGTTATAAACGAGACCCCTGGACGGGTACTTTACAGCCAGAACTCAAACTGATCCTGGTTCATTTTGTGCAGCTTATCAATGTAAACTATGAGTCATCCACAGAAACCGATTTTAATACCTGGCAAGCAACACTGGAATATAAAACACTGATCTAGTTATAATAAGTTAGAAAACGTTGGTAAAGAAAGTTTGAAACTTCTGTAACTGCTGTTAAATTTCTGTTTAGTCAGATGTTTTACAGTTTAGTCAGAACTAGTTCAGGCTGCAGGACGGCGTGAACCGGACTGAATGATTCTTATTTTCTGGTCACAACATTGCCTTGATAAGCGAATCACCGGCCAATTTTATTTCGATCCCAGTCCGTTTGCTGGGAAAGTCACAGAGAATCTAAATGTGAGTAAGGGTGAAATCTGGATCCAAGGATAGACTCAGAGAAGTTTATTATCATCCACTGGAGGAAAACGGACTGGAACTGAGCAGAGGAATGAAACTGCTGGGACAGTCCGACAAGTCTAGGTTCCAGAGGACAACAGAACCAGAAGAGTCCAGACCGGAGTCCTTAATCCAAGACCATGAGAAGATCGTTGGTAGCCTTCACCAGGTCTGTCTCTGAGTCTGTGAGTTGCTAAGTAAGGTTTGATTCCAGAGGTACATGTCCTGTCAATAGGGCTGCAACTAATGACTATTCTGATGGTTGATTAGTCAACGACTATTAGAACGACTAGTCGACCAATCGGATTATGTATCTCATGATTATTATAAATGGATCTTATTTCACTTTCAGCTTTGAAATCTTGCATGAGGTTGTTATGTAAGTCCAACGTTCCATATCTTTAAATGTTCGAGCATTGCAGACGTACTTCTGTGGTGCGCAAGGTCCGCTTTACAAATCTCATATGTTTTTAATTTTTTTTAAGTTTAACTTGAAGTTATCCCAGACTTTTGATGTTCTCTGCCGCCATTTTGTTCCCTAGTCCGCCGCCATAATTTTTTCCCTGGCGGACTTTATTGTGCATGTGCAACTCTCAGCAGAGATAAAAAAAAGAAGTCAATGTCTCACTCTAGTTTTTTTTTCTTGACAACAATAGTCGAAGGCTAAATTTCTTGTCGACTAATTGTTGCAGCCCTACCTGTCAATAGAGATATGTTGATCAGATCCAGCACAGATGTTTTAATTTAGAGACATGCATGTTTTTTTAGAGGTTTTTGCTATAAACTGTTGTTAAAAACCATTGAATCACGTCCTACAGGAAACAGAAACAGGGATGATGATAATCTGAGTCTTCATCGGGGAGTCAGAAAACTCACTTCATGCTGCCTCTCTGGAATTATCTCCTGACTCAATATCAGCTTTATGAAAATAAAAATACATAATCCTGCATTTCTTTTACAGATAAAAGGTCTGTTTCTCCAGGCCATGCACCCCAGTGTGCAGGTTATCTGCAGTGGCCATTTTAAAAGAGGAGGTTTTTCACTGAATGGAAGGACTCCTGACCCCAGCAGGATGGGACAGCTATGCATCGTCTGGATGATTAATAACGCTGTTCCTGTCCTCTGCTCTCAGGTTATACCCCCGTCACGCCAGTGCCATGAACAATCTGGGAACTCTGACCAGCAGCCCAGAGGAGGCCGAGCGATATTACAGGAAAGCTCTGGACATCAACCCTCAGCACAACCGGGCTTTGTTTAACCTGGGAAACCTCCTCAAGTAAGAACCACACGGATAGTTCTGTTAGAGAGCAGCACACGGCTTCTGCTGTTTCCTGTATAAACTCTGGTTTTATTGGATTTGTTCTTTAACCAACAGTCTGTAAAGGTCCGGGAAGTCAGGAGACCAGTTGCTGGAACTGGAACTCCAGCTTGTCATTTGTTAATGAGTCGGCTCTTCGAATCAGTTCTTTATAGTGAACCCGGAAAGCCGACTCCCATCAGCTGCTCAGGCCATGTTGTGCCAATCAGGTTCCCTCTGATTGGCACAACATGCAGCCAATCACATCCAAAGACAGAATATGGTCTGTGTGGAAAGGAAGATGATGATGATGATAATAATGGTGATCATAGTGACGGTGATGATGGTGATAGTTATGATTATGGTGGTGTTGTAGTGATGATGTTGGCGATGATGGTGATGATGATGGTGGTGAGGATAATGATGATGATGTTGATGACAATGATGATGAGGAAAATGATGATGGTGATGATAATGATGATGATAATGGTGATGTTGATGATAATAATGATGGTGATGATGATGACAATGATGATGATGAGGAAAATGATGATGATGGTGAGGATAATGATGATGATAATGGTGATGATGATGACGATGATGATGAGGAGGAAAATTATGATGATGGTGAGGATAATGATGATGATGATGATGATGATGGTGATTGTGATGATGATGACGATGATGGAAAAGGGTGGAAAAATAAATGACTGAATGAATAAATAAATTAATTACACACACACACCTATACAGGTAAGTGTGAATAATAGGGTCAATTTTCTCAAACCAGTCCAGATGGTGTATTATGAGGACACCCCTTTCCGAATATCTTACAGATATAAGCAAGACATCAAAAATTCTATTTTGGTCCCCATAAGACGAATCTCACTTAAAATCCCCGATACACACAAAAAGACCTATAATATTACAACCTGGTTTTATGCAGACTTGTGGGGACATAGATAATTAGACAACTAAGCCCCGCCTATGGCCAAAAGCAACATTCTAGGGACGAAGGCGTTTGTAAGAACACTGGCTATACACACGTACACAAATGCCACAAAACTGCATTAAAGAGAATAATTGAATAAATGGGACAAACATAAAAATGACAGTAGTATATATTAACCAGACAAAACTGATAAATGAAAACAGATTACACAAACACAAATGTCAAGGGTGTGTATTAAAAGGACAAACATAAATGGGACAAACACAAACACTGCCAATGATGAGGATAATGATGATGAAGTATCTCTGTTCCAGGTCCCAGGGGAAGCAGACAGAAGCAGAGGTTCTCCTGAAGGACTCCATCCACTATGGTCCACATTTCTCCGATGCCTACTCCAGTCTGGCATCACTCTATGCTGAGCAGGTGAACATCTCAGCACACACACACACACACACACACAGTGTTTTCCACTGATCCTGGAGGCCTGTGTTCCCTGATCAGAGCTTCATACGTGACCTGTGTGTACTCTAGTCCTTCCCTGCAGTTCATTTCTTTCATGTCGTCTGTATTGTTTTTCAGAGACGTTTTGCTGAAGCGAATGAAGTTTATCTGAAAGGTATAGAGAACTGTCCCGACAGCTCAGACCTGCACAACAACTATGGAGTCTTCCTGGTGGATACAGGTTTGTTTTCTCCAGGACGGGGGGCACTCTGTCCGCTACTGATGGAGTCAATTACTGCCTAGGCCTCTGGATTCAGCTTTTACCAAATCCACTCTATGATCCACATTGAACAGTTTATAATCACTGTGGTCATATAAACCAATTTAAAAAAATGACTTAGCTAAGGAAACCACTTTTACAGACACAGTCCCAGTCAGTCCAGTTTGTTGTCATTCGTTGTAAGGCAAGTCTGTACGTCACATTTCATGTAGAAGACAATTCAAAGTGTTTTACATAAAACATTAAAAGCATCACAGCAGGCTGCAGGAAGCAATAACAAGAGCATTAAAAACAAACTTAAAAGAAATTTAAAACAGAAAGAAAACACCTAAAATAAAATAGATAAAAAGCCAGAAATAAAGTTCCAGTGTGAGGAATTAACAGCTGTTCTGATAAAAGGCAGCAAAAAGAAAAGTTTTTAACTCTGATGTAAAACTGCTGAGTCAGCAGACCTGCAGTTTTCCACATGTGAGGAGCATAAAAGTTGAATGCTGCTTCTCCACGTTTAGTTCTGACTGGGAACAGAAAGTAGACCTGACCCTGATGACCTGAGGGATCTGGTTGCTTCATAACGAAACAGAAGATCCTGAATGGATTCTGGTCCTAAACCATTCAGGTCTTTGTAAACTAACAGCAGGATTTTGAAGTCAGTTCTTTGACAGACAGGAAGCCAGTGTAAAGATCTGAGGACTGGAGTTCTATGATCCACATTCCTGGTCTTAGTGAGGACTTAAGTTCTAGGATACACGTTCCTGGTCTTACTGCAGCTGTCTGCTGGGCTTTTTATGGGGACCGGTGAGGACAGCATTACATTCTACATGTTGTTTCCATTTTTCCCTGAAACATCTCTTCATTTGTTTCCTCCCTGCTGCAGGAGAAGGGGAGCTGGCTGCGGCCCACTACCAACAAGCAGTGCGACTTAAACCAGCACATTACGTTGCCATGGTGAACCTGGGCCGTTTGCTACGATCGTCCAATGAGAACAAAGAGGCAGAGTCCTGGTTTAAAAGGTGAGAGCTGAGTCTGAGACTCCATATGAAACCTGGATGTGTGGCTTCAGCTCCACATGTTCACAACTTCATGACTTCTGACCTCCAGGGCGCTGCAGGTGACCAGGAAGGTGGACATCCTGACTCCTCTTGGAGCACTGTACTACAACACAGGCCGCTACCAGGAGGCCCTGCAGGTGTACAGAGAGGCCACCTCCCTACAGCCAGACAGCACCGACATCTGGCTGGCTTTGGTGAGCAGGAACACACACTTCCTGTGGGACATGAACATGATCTGCAGTCAGAAAACAGTGTTTGTGCTCCAGGCTCAGGTTTTGGCAATGGCCGGTCAGGCCATGGAGGCAGAGAAGATGACCCAGGACATCATATCCAGAGAGAAGAGCTGCATCGAATGTTACCGCCTCCTTTCTGCCATCCACAACAAGCGTGGAAACTTCTCAGAGGTGTGTGTGTTAGATTGGCTTCTTACAGTCATGAAAAATAAACTTGTGGCTTCTGCTCCCAGTTACCATGGAAACAAGTCATCTAGCAGGTTACAGTCTTGAGTTTGATTAAGCATGTTCTTGGAGAATTAATAGTCTTTTATTTCACAAATACAAGAGGCCCGTCCTGCCAAAGCTTGTTGGAGTCCAGTGAATTCATCGTCATGTTCTAGAAAGCAGCTGGAGATGATCTGAGCTTTGTGACAAGGTGCATTATCCTGCTGGATGTAGCCATCAGTAGATGGAATGTCAGCAAATAATTATAATTTGTAGTTTGTAATCCTTTAAAAGCCAGTATGGTTACAGCTTTTATAGAAAAAAAATAACTACAATAATTTACATGAAATACATTTTTACACCCTGGGATGAGTCAATGATTGGCAGCAACATGGATTTTCTTTTTGTATTTTTTCCATTTAGGTTTTTATTGAACTTTCAAAGACATGGCAAACTTAATATAGTTCACCATCCAGCAACAACTAACAACTAACTCTGGCAACAGACTCAGCATATTTTGTGTTGTGAACATAAAAGAGGGGGACGCAGCAAATACAAAAGAAAGTGAATATCAGCTAATATACACATCTGTTCACGCACGAACATACTTCCCCATACCTCATGTAGAAATGTTGCTGGTTGTACAGTTTTACTAGACAACACTAAAGGGATAAAACAAACAAATAAAAAAACAAAATGTTATGGACAGATTTTGATTAAATTATCAGGAAATATCAGAAATGGAATAAAGGAACAAGTGATCCGATTTTGGGGGTGATCCGGATCACCTTCTGGATCCAGGAACTTGTTAAAATGATTTTTTACTATGTGGAGGGTTCATCTTGCCTTTACAGCTTCTAACTCAACAATAATGCGACCAGTCACTGGCAAGAAATGATGGTGGCTTGGTGGAGGTCAGTGCTCTCTGCATGCTTCTAGTTTTTTTATTCAGCGTTAGTTTTTGTTTTTCTTTAAAAAAAAAAATCACACACATTTGATCCTAAGGACAAAAAAATAACACCATGTCAAAAACTACTGTAAAATATTTTTTCTATTTAAATGAGTCAGTCTGTTCATTCAGTCATTCTCTGTACCACTTAGTCCATTACGGGTCGCAGGAGCCTATCCCAGCATTTAACAGGTGAGACACAGGTACATCTGGACAGGTCACCAGTCCATCGCAGGGCCAACACAGAAAAACAAACAACCATCAACCTGGAGGGAACCCACGCATACACGGGAAGAACATGCAATCTCCACACAAACAGGCCACTGTATGGCGGCATTATCATGCCAAAATCCCGCGAGAGTAAACGAGATCCCGCGCGAGAGGAATTGAGATCCGCGCACGAGCTCCATGGGGCGTTGTGGAGATACGCGCGCGAATGAAGCAGTCCGAGCGCGCGCGGGCAGTATCTCCCCTCGCCTGAGATTGCTTGCTTGCAGGGAATATCGGAGCCCTCGCGCGCAGAACGTCTGCTCGCTGGCTCGTGCTGCTCACTCGCGGTAAAGTTTATTGGCAGTAGGTGGGCGGGGCCCGCGGGTTTTCTGTCATTACACACGATTGGCTACAGTCCCTGTCCTCTGTGATTGGCTCTCACTTAAAAAGAGAAGCTGCTGCCCAGAAACCAGCGGCTTCCAATGCGCCCCTTGTTAT
>JBAJHZ010000026.1:4251429-4266373 GCA_037177175.1 Melanotaenia australis | reverse complement strand
CAAGAACCACCGCCCCTTCACCATGCAGTACAGGTCAGAATGGAAGCAAGTGGAATAACACAATTTACTCTGTTACACTGATGTGGTTTAAATTTATCCTTAGAAAACATGTTTTGTCTCCATTCCTGTGTTTGTCCTGACCTACACAGCTCCGAGGGAACATTTGATTTATAGTTTGGAATTGACAGCTATAACAGAACATAATGTTGTTTTGACTAGAAGACTCGTCACAATGATGCAGATTCTGTTGGAATCAGATGGTGCAGATAAACGGTTCCGTGAAGCTAAGCTTCCCTATGCTGTCCATCACTGATACAGAAGCTAATATTGCATATTATAATGACACAAGGCTTAAGAGATGCCTCAGGGCAACAGCTGACAGAGTGCCATGGCAACACTCCTTGGTGTTCCTATGGTAACCTAGATGACCTTCAAGTCTAGGTGAGCAGAGCAAAAGATAATTTTCTAATCAAAGAAGAACATCTCAAGGTACTTTATAGGCATAATACGCAAACATTAAGAATTAATATATTCACTTCTAATTAAGGTCACAATGGTAGAGGGAGGGGTTTATGGTGGTATTGGATATGACGTGTCTGATATGGCCAAACATGTTCAGACATAAGCTTTACCATAAAGCTGGATTTATACTTGGCGCACAAGTATAAATCCACCTTAATCTTTGACCCTAAGATAAGGGGTTTGTGGATCTTACGCATCAAGCTATTGTCAGGTATTGATAAGTCGCGACAAGTCAGGATGAGGAGGTGAGACGGCGATTCATGATGTTTTAATGAGGGAGTTTCTTCGACTGTAAAAAAATTGCAGATAAATTAATAAAATAAAGAAGGAAACAAGGTCATTGTCCCATTCTTCTAGTCTGACAACTGCAAAAATAAAGGAAAGAAGAAAAGTTCATCGGCTGAACCAGCAGGTCTCAACTCCTGCTGCATTTCACAGCATCTCCAGACAGAAAGGTTTTATCAAGACAAAAGCCAGTGATGGTAGAGGGGTCAAACAATGACGTAAGGTTCCAGCCAAATGGTACAAAACTCAATAATATATTTCAAAACAAAACTTTTCATCCACTTTTTAGCTAAAACCTTCTGATCAGACTTTTACCACATTTATTTTAACAGTTTATGGTATTTCATTAAAACAGGCAACATAATGATGAAAAACAGCTTCAAATATCAACAGGGGAGACCAGGGACAGGTGTAACAATTGTGACATTTCTGTCTCTAACTTCAAGTTTTATTAACCCTGTGTGTTCAACCGGCTCTGCAAAATAACTTCAACTGCTAATAAATATCATGGAAACTGCCTGTGCAGCACCACCAGAAAATGCATGGCTTTATCTCAACCACAAGGAATGAAATGTTACAACCCCATAGTCATGGTCAGCTGGAACATGCCTTGGGGTGAAACGTAACATCCTGAAATGAGGCCCAAACATTTAAACAACAATGCTGTGGTCCCACACCATAGAAGTTAAAGACGCTGTACAAAGGACTGTCCTGTTTTACCTGGTATATTTAGTTTAGTGTGTCCACATGTAGTTTTTACGTTCCACCACTAGGTGGCTGACCCGGCTGTAGTAATGTATCACGTCCGGCCGGCAGCGTGGCTCAGAGAGGCTCGGCATCACGTTACTATTGCTTGAGCTGTGTCAGTGATAGTGTGCGTCTATCAGATGTAAGTAATCGCATTTAGGATTTACTCTTGCCTTGTATAAGCCCCTGTATTCTGCTTCCCTTGTGTTTGGCCGAGAGTAGTGGCCGTTTTAAGTTCTTTGAGAGTATTTTGGGAAGCCAACTGTTAGCCATTCAGCATAGCATATTTACCGCCTGTAGGCCCATTTGATGCAATTCATGTCCATGGTTCATATTACATCATTCATGTGAGATACATCATGCTGAGTGCATTAACAGTTGCTTTAGTATTTATGGGCATTTATGTTGTATATTTAATAACCAATTATAATCAGACATTTAGGCACATGTTTATCACTGGACAGTTACATTTACCAGGGGAAATATGTACTCATACTTTGTATTTCTTTTATTTTTTTTATAGAAAACCACACACACACACCACGGTACGCCAGCATCTCTCACTCATCAATAAAGACGGTTCAATGCTGAATCCTGGACCTGCTCATTCCATCCTTCCATCTCAACTCACCTGAATATAACAATTGTTGTCCTAAACCGACACCCTGGAGGGATTGGTAATCCACCCACAAACTAGCTACAGTCCTCCCTACAATTTTTTGGTCCTTTGAGCCAGATCCCAGCAACCACTGCAGTCAACATGTTCAGGCAATATGAGAGAGATGTCAGAGATAGAGACCGGTCAGTGAGATCAACACATGCCGTCTTATCTTCAGGATTATGAGGCCAGCTACACTGCAAGGCACCATGGTCCGGATAATGAGCAGGATGTGCTCAGATATCTCCGTATCATAAAGAATGAAAACAACCCCCTGCGCAGAGATGTCCAGTGTCTGACAAACATGATCCAGCGATCTCCTGAGCCTCAGTCACTGTCTAAATGCAGAGCAGAGGACACATCCACTGCACCAGCACCAGTACATAGGCAGACACTATCTAGTGGTCACAGAGACCCACATGAGCCAGACAGTGCCCCCCAGTTGCACAGTGATGCCCCTCCCTCTCCATGAGGCTGCCGACGTGACCCAATGGAGGAACTTGAACGCCACCTGCAGGAGGCAGGATTAATCGCTAAAGACGAGGCTTCACCAGCAACATCCCCCGGGTCATCGCCATGCTCTCAAGCCAAGCCTCCGGATTTACAGCTTGACGATTATCCAGAGCCGGAGCCATCATCCCACCAATATGGCAGAGACCACAATCCACGCAGTTGTGAGGAGTCAAGTGAATCTAGATGGACATGTCCTAAAGCACCCCTGATGCCGAATATTGTCCCAAATATGAGGACGATGACTGTTGTTATGACGAACCTTATCCTGATGACGTCAGATATGACTGCTCACACAGTATTCCTCCACCTCAATCGAGTCATCCATATTACAAGGATGAATACAGCCCTGCTAAGCCCTACAGAATCAGTAGTCCAAGAGCTCGCCCTGACAGCCGCTACTACGGGTGTGAGAGGGGTTATTCACCTGATTATATAGGCTACTCTGAGGACTATTATGCATCTCGTTATGGATATGACAGAGAAAGAGATAGGGGAGGTAGATACCCATCTGACAAGCAGTATTATTCCCCATGCCATGATTCACCTTATGGCAACCCCCCAACTTTTGACTCTTATCATGGTCCCAAGCCAACCATCCTTAACTTTATGTCCGAGGACCCACGTGAGTTCGCTAGACTGAAACTAGCCCTGGACAGCCTACTGACTGTATGACTAATGATGCTTCAGAGCGCTTTAAGTTCCAAAGGTTTATGAATCCCATCGACATGCCAGTTCCAACTCTGCTCGATCTGGCCGACTGGCATGAGTACGAGGTACGAGTTCAAGTTAGTGGCAACCAGCCAAGCAGTACCTTTGTGAGAGAGAGACAAGCTCCGCCCAAGAGCCGTCATCCCGACTACAAGTCACAACGATCTACTACTATTCTGCTCAGTAGCGAGTCCAGCCAACTAAAGACAAAGGGAGCTGTATATACTACTGAGGTCAAACCAGACAGGCCAAAGAAATACTGTCCCTTCTGCAACACTGAGCAACATTATCTGAATCAGTGCAGCAACTTCAGAATCCTGTCAGTAGAGCAGAGGACAGAGTGGATTAAGGCCAACAGTCAATGCTGGAGATGTGGACATGAACACCAGGCAACAGCGTGAGAGGAAGCATCTGGATATTCTGCACGAGGTTAATACCAGCCCAAATGCCACAGCAACTGGTAAACCTCAAGTGCCTGAACCTAGCACGTGCCTGATGAGTTCTGTGTCAGAGACTTTGTACATTGATTGGCCAGCTGGTAGCCACCAAGTGTTACTTAAGTTTAGTCGTGTCATCCTCCAGAGCGGCTCAAAAGTGCTAGAAATCTACGCTATATTGAACGATGGGTCAGAGCGCACAATACTTCTACAGGATGCGACTGTTCACCTGGGCCTACGTGGAGAGCCTAAAGACCTCACACTCCACACAGCCACCGTCTCATTTTCTGTAGCTCCAGCCTCACAACCAAGCAGATCATAGCAGATCTTCACGGCCAAAGAGCTAAACCTAGCCTGCCACACCTACCCAGTCGAAGCTCTGCAGGAGAAGTATTGCCATCTCAGAGACATTCCACTGCCAACCATTAAAGGTGCCCAACCACTCCTACTGATTGGGTCAGATTACCCACATCCGGTTACACCAGTGAAACCAGTACGTCTCGGTCCTCCGGGCGGACCTGCAGCAGTTCATACCAGACTAGAATGGAATGGATTTTCTTGTGTGATTAATGGACTGAGCGGATGCAGACATAATTCTGTAAAAATATTTTGAAAGACTGCAATTATGTGAAGGATGGAATTCCTAATAATAGCCTACTTAATGGATATACAGTTCTCTTCAGCCGATTCACAACAAACTTCAAAACATGAATAAAAACCATAAAGTTTGTCATGTGATTGCCTCATTCTTTTCATGATAAAGAACTGTTTCCTCCTGATCAGAACCATTTAATTGTATTAGACGATCTTACTTTCCAGGCCTCTGACCATCTTGAAGTCCTCAAAATTTTCACACAATACAGACACCACAGATGAATGAGTGGCTCTTTCACAAGGGTAAATATAGTAGAACCATCAGTTTAGATCCACAGAGAAAATTTGCAGATAAATATTCTGGCGAGTCAAATGTTTCCCTAGAAAAACGTAATTTACGGGACTTTTGAAGATGCTCCTTCAGGGATATTTATTTCTGGACCTGTTCAGATTGTTTCAGAGTGAAGTCTGGTATACTCCCTCATCAGTGGCCTATCATTTATGTACTGAACAGTTAAATCATCATCATGTCTGCTTGGTTGAAAAGAAACTGCATGCCAGCACAGAAGCAGAAAGAGATACACAGCTATTGTTCACTGGACTTTTACAGGCTTTGTCTGAGATGAAAGGAAACATCCCGCTGAACCCTTCACTATATCAAAAACTGAAAAAGCAGAAGAAAATAATCAGACTGCTGGCTGATGAAAAAAAAATGGTTTAAAAGGGAAAACAGCTGGCCTTGAGGAGTCAGCGAGGCAGATTGGTCGTCTCCATAGGAGCCCTAGCCCCCATCTTAGGAGCTTGGTGGGTATTCATCAAAAGATAAAAAACATGTCTTTGAAAAGCTCACACAAATGTTCCTCGTCTTGCCCATCAGTTAAAGCGTCCGACTCAGCGCCGGAGACGACAACCATCAGGCGAGCAAGAGCGATTCAGAGATCAGATCAGACGTCTATTAGACCAAGGAAACTTGTCCGCTTATCAGGTTCTGCATGAAGTTTAAGAGAAATGATTTGGATCAGATAAATGTGATTGAAAGAAAAGATCCTGAATGCTTTAATTTATTTATTTTTTATTTTTGCAGTGTGTCATACAGCCACAACAATCTGCACGTGAAGCTTTGTTTTGTTTGGTTTTCCTTCAGGTTTTATAGAGGGAAGAACAGAAATAAGTGGAATGTCATGATTTCCGTGTGCGATTGTGTCCAGGTTTCATTAAACACACAGATGTTAACACACACACACACACCCACACCAGAGTGAATGGCAGGCCTGCTGTGAGGAACACGTTGGTTAACTCAGCTTTGATTATCCAAATAGATCCAGAGGTTTTGCTCAGGAGGTCGGAGCACTTCTGCTGGCAGCTGGTCACAGTTTTGCTTTAGATCCTGAAGTCAGAGGGAGTCCAGCGGCTCATATGGAGGCATTGCGGGACAGATTTCATCAAATGTTTGGGTCCATAACATCTGTATGAGCAGGAGACAGCAGAAGCAGACAGGAGAAGGACATCTGTCCAGGAATCCCAGAGGCTCTGCTAGGAACAGGAGAAAATCTGATCTGAAATCATATTCATAAGGTTTGTCTTAAATAATCAAAGCTGTACATAACCAATCATTTAAAAACTAATAAAAACATCAGATATTTAAATATCACATAAAAAACCAACACAATAAAACCCAAAAGCTGTTTTTCTCAGATTGCTGAGACAACTTCAGTCCTAATCAAAATGGCCAAATATCTAATAAGTCGAATCATTTTAACCCTTTAAATTCCTGTTTGATTCTATGATTTTTTGGGGTTTCTTTCTTCCATAAAAACAGTCCTGAGATGGACTCCAGAGACAAAGTGGAAAGACCCAAAAGCAGGACTTGAACCGATCAACTCGGAACACGTGTTGAACATGTGACACGGACGTGTTGCAGCATTGTTTCTGAGCATTAATTTCAGCATGCCAAAAGTCACGTAACCATACAAACAGAGGCCTCGTTACAACATCAGTGCGTGTTGAGCAGCACGCGGGAACTTCGAAGGGGTGGAGCTTATCAATCAATGATTTAAACGAGATTGTGGGTTTTTCAGAGGAGATTCTGCTAGCGATTGTGTGAAATGGCATTATTAAAAAAAAAAAAAAGGGGAAATTTAGGGAAAGCATCACATCAGCATTAGCTTATACTGGTTCACATTAACTCACATACATTTACATACACAACGACAAGCACATAAGAGTAATACTACATACACTCACATATACACATACACACACACATTCAAACTCAGTCTATGGAGTATTTCCACACTTAGCTTAACTCTTCTACTCAACAGAATGAGTTAGAAAGATTTGTCCAGTTCAACCAAGTACTGAAGAAGCTGAGTGCACTTATGCCCAAGATGATGTTGTTTGATGAAATCGTGATGTTTGTATTTAAACAAAATGACTTACAAAAATATAATAATAATAATAAAATAAAATAAAAAAAAATATTATATGCACTGCCTCTAGCACTACATGACAGCACCTGGGTCCAACTGGACTCACAGCAGTCTGACTATCACTTAATTATGACGTCCCATCTTGTTTGAATTCATGCTTGTGTTGTTCTTACTCTCAAATGTAAGTCGCTTTGGATAAAAGCATCTGCTAAATGACTGTGGAATAGAAAAGAATCACACAGACACAGAACACACACACAAATATATGTATGTATATGTATGTATACTCATGGTAGAAAATGTTTCTTTTATTGAACGCACTGTCAAAAATAAAACAGGAATGACAGACGTGCAGTGAGGAAGCCATGTCAACGCGTTCCCGCTGATGCAACAGACGCCCACAGCCAGCAGACGGCACTGTTTGACCGCGTCAAATGTTTCAACACAGTGAGACGATTTCATGCATTTGTGTCAAAGCTGACTTGATGTTTCATGATAGATGAAGGCTTGTACTAGTAGAGCTAAAAACCCTTAAACTATGATAGAAAACACCTTGTTGTCAAACATGAATTTAAAAGGCTGCATAGTTCAGTTGGCAGAACATCTGTCTCCCATGCAGGAGATGAGAGTTTGATTCCCCAGGGGACGAATAATAATCCCTTCTAGTTGGGTCTTTGGGTAAGACGCTTAACACTACTGCTGAACCACTGTGGATAAAAGCATCTGCTAAATGGCTGTAATGTATTTGTTAAGACTGATGTTATTTAGTTGATTTGAGAAAAAAAATGTGATTAAATATCGCCTTTAATGTTTTTATAGCAGTTCCTGGGAGAGGACTTTATTGTCCACTAATGACTAAAAGAGTAGTAAATTACAAATGTGACACTGAAGGAAAAACAACTAACAAACCAAAAAAAAAACAATGCATCAAAATCAATTTATTTCTAATTTTCAGGATTTTTGATCCCAAAATCTATTATGTAAAAAATGGAAAATAACCAAAATAACATGTGACGTCATGTCATCAAAGTGGCATGTAGAGGGTTTAAATTTGTTTAAACAATTATATATTTGGCAGTTGATTTAGCAATTTGAGTCACATCACAGCAATATGAATCTGTGATGCTTTTATAGCAGATTTTAGGATTGTTTTTTTTTTTTTCTCTAATGATCTGAAAGGGTAGTAAACAAAAACGATCCACATAGGTTCATAGAGAAGCCATTTTTCCTCTTTAAGGGCAAATCATCAGCATATCAGTTTTTTCTAGCCCAGAGGGAATAAATGCTGGTGAAAAAGCAGGGGCCCCTGAACTGAGCCCTGTGCAACCCCACATTACAAAACCAGCCAGATAAGACCTAAACGATGAACGAACAAATGAATGAATGAACGAACGAACGAACGAACAGATGAATGAACAAATGAACGAACAAACGAGTGAATGAATGAACGAACTGACAGATGAATGAACAAACAACTGAACGAAAGAGTTAACAGCTCTGCTAACGGCAGCACTTCAGTCCAGTAAATTTTTAGGATTAAATAAGGATGGTTCTTTCTTTGCTTCAGAACTGAGACACCAGATAAAATATTTCTTTTCATCCACTTTTCTGCTTTCTGAGTCTCATCTGGTTATTTCATTCAGCAGGGTGTAAACGAAGATTTAAATACATATTTATCCACAATTAACAGTAAAGTGATGTCATTATGTTTGTTTTCAGAGGAAGAAACCCATTTTTCTACACAGAGCGGACTGAACCTGTACTGAGGGATGGTTCCAGGTCTTTCTGCTGGTCTGATCCTGCACCTGAGTAATGACATTACTTTTATATGCAGCTTTTACCAAACAAGCCAAACAAATTCAGCAGAAACAGACAGTAAACAAGTGTTGGGCGGATTCGTCTTCCATGTTAAATCTTCTACTGGTGGAAGATCTGTTTATTTCCCAAACACCCTGTTGTGCTAACGGCAGCCTGAATGACTCTCTTCATCATTCTTCAGCCTTGTGGGACAGGGTTGGGTAATGTGGGAGGAAGCAGCAGGTGTGTGGGGATCTCACCTGAGTGAAGCTCAGCTGTAGGGAGGGAAGGATGAATGGCACTGAGGTAAAAGGCTACTGACAACCTGAAAGAGACTTCCAGTGTTAGACAGAAACACAGTTCATGATTCAGACTTCTACAGGAAGACTTACCTACACACCAGGACTGGATTTTACTACTTATACTGAGAGACTGCAGCACCAAGCGGAACTCCACAAATACAAAAAGAAAACCATGACACAGGAAGTATTGACTGGGTGATTTTTACAGTTCAGTATATATGAAGAGAAGGCTGTACAGGTAAAGCTTGAAAATGTTCTGTTCATGCATAAAAAGTGCTCAGAAAGCAAACAGGCATCAGTCACATGGGGGTGGGGGGGGTCTCATCTAACAGTCTCTATCCTGCAGCACATTAAGAGGATGGTAGCATCAGTCCTGCAGGGTGGAGGAGAGACATGGAGTTTTGGTTGGACAGACCTTCCAGGGCCGAAGCCACAAAGCCACATTCTCTCTTTAAACATTGTTACGGTTCCAGATCTGTGATCATACCTCCTCCTTTACTTTTACTTTACATTATCCATTACATTGAAAGTTGTGGATGTAGCTCCCTGCTAGTTTGACTGGTTATTAAAAGCATCCATATTCTACTCAAAGTAGAAGATCAACACCACATCAGATGATGAAACTGAGACATTTTACCATGTGATGGAAAATATGAGCTGATAGTGAATCTGATGCAGCAACACGTCAGGAAAAAGTAGCTCCAGGGTGACGTTCAGCATGGTGTAAAAAGTAGTTCCAGGGTGATGTTCAGTATGGTGTAGCATTCCCTCTTCGTCTAACAACTGTCTGGAAACGTCTGGGAAGTGAGGAGACCAGTTGCTGGAGTTTTAGGTGAGGAACGTTTTCCCATTCTGGTCTCATGTTTGAGATCTTCAAAGTCTTCACAATTTTATGTTGAGGAACATTTTTCTGAAATTGTTCCACAGTTTTAGTGCCAGTTTTTCTCAGATTGGTAAACCTCTGTCCATCTTTCCATCCATCTGAGAGACTCTGTCTCTCTGAAATGTTCCTTTTATACCCAGTCGTGTTACTGACCTGTTGCCAGTTAACCTGATTAGTTGTCAAATGCTCCTCCAGGCGTTTCTGGTTTGTACCAGTTACTTTTCCAACCTTTTGTTGCTCCTGTTCCAATTTTTTCCAAAAGTGTTGCTGCATCAGATTCACTATCAGCTCATATTTTCCATCACATGGTAAAATGTCTCAGTTTCATGTTGTTGATCTTCTACTGGGAATAAAATATGAGTTGATGAGATGTGGAAATCATTGAATTCTGGTTTTACATTTTACACAGAGACACAGCTTTTTGGAGCTGGGCTTGTATGACATGAATACACTCTGTTCTCTGTGGGATTCTTCAGTCTTAAGTCTACAAAGGTCTTCTGACTGAGTTTAAAGCTTTAACACAAGTTCCAGGAACTGGAACAGGAACTATGAACATACTTCAAAATTCCTAAACCTAAAAAGAGAGCTTCATCCTTCCATCCACCACCTTGAGGTCACATGATTTTAACCAATACTGCATTTCTGGTAAAACTGATGAAAATTTGTCACTGGAAGCTGTGAATGTGAGGAAAGTTCTGCACCTGAACACACCTTTAACATCTCTGTCTAAGCTTGTTCTCCAGACCTTCACTTTTTGGATCCAGCTGACAAACAGCATACTCTGCAGTGTGTGGACACGTCATGGGGCAGAAAACAACATCTGACAGACTTCACGGTTAAAATTCACCCAGTTTAAACGTGTTCACATGCTGGTTGGTTGATCTGACAACAGAAGGGGTTCACAGAGAGGAGGTCACATGGTTTCCTAACATTCAGGTCCGATCCTGGTTTGTTTCAGTCCACTTGGATTCAACCATTAAAAGTGGAATATTCCAGCTGATGTTATTTAGATTTCCTTGCATAATTTTTGCTCCTGGAATCTGTTGCAAACATCAGCTCTCCATGTGGTGCTCCCACTGAGCTGCAAGGTACAGAAAACTTTAAGAAAAACTAAACATGTTCTCTTTCAAAAATTAAAAAAAACCTGAGCTTGTACATATTAACAATCCAGTAATGTAGATTCTGGCCACTAGAGGGCACCAATGGGCTGTTGTTATTTTTGACTGCGAGTCTGTGTTTTAGAATATTGCTGTAGAGCAGATTTTCATGATCCCCATTTATTCACTTTGGGACTAGGTCTTCAGGCTCCCAAATGTTGGAAACAAAATGTCCAAATAATAAAAACTAAGTTGCTTCATGTGAACTTGGCCTCAATTTGAACAATCACACAGGCTGTGAACATTTAAAACCTCAGGAAATCCAGAAATAAACTAGCTGTTTGATTGCTCTTGGTCAGCTTTGCTTCAGCATTCAAACATCTGTGTGGAAAAATGTGACATCGAGTCTAAATAATGATACAAATGTTCAAATTGATTAGTTTAGCCAGCAGTGAGTGGATATACCTACTCTTTTTATTTTAGGATACCAGTAAGTGGACACCAAAATGTGAGGAGGACCTCTTAAACTAACTTTTGTCCATCTAAATCTGGGAAATGTCTGCCTGTAAAATGTGTTTTTGCCCCATGCAGCAGATTGAACCCATTAACAGGACTATACAGGAGGTCAGGTCAGGATAAAACATGTATTTTGAAACAAAAAGGAAAATAGAAATGAGAAAAGATGTGTACATTAGAGAAACGTTGGAGGAAACAAAAGTTTGTGTTCTTAAAAAGCTGCAGACAAACAGATGAAAACAGCATCTCAGCCTGAGGTACAGGAGTGGAAATAAAAAAGGTCTGAGCAGGTTTCAGGTATCATTAGGCTACACTGTGAGGGTTCTGGTTCAGGTTCTGTAAGGCACACAGACACAGGGAATACGGCATCATGTGTGCTGAGCTGCAGCCGGAGGCGTGGAGAGCAAATGAAAGGTTATGAAACTCGTCCCCTGAGTTTGGAGCGATGCCATGTCGTCTAAAACCCGCTGCAGTGATCTGGGTCAAGCGCGGGTCAGATTTAAATCTCTCCAGTTTGTAGACAGAGTCCGGATTTCTTCCTGATGAAACCATAGAGACAAACTAGGAGCTGACTTCCAATCATACCCTGGTCACATGATCCTCCCAGTAGCCCACTTCAGATCCAGTTCTCAGGCAGGTCTGAAGTCTGAGAGCATCCCAACATGAGCATGCACAGCTGAGTTGATGGTAACAAACCACTGGGTGGTGCTGGGTGGAAGGGGGAGCTGACAATAACAGTAACAGGTGGGTAATGAATTCTTAGAGGAAACAGCGCCCTCTAGTGACTCAGGAGCATATGATGAAATAAAAACTTCTGAAGGAGTTAGAAACCCGCTCTTCATCTCCAAAACCATCATGAACAGAGGACTGATGCACTCAGAGGTGTGTGTGTGTGTTTAAGTGTGTGCATAAATTACAGACTGTGGATATTACAGAGAATACGGGGGGTGGGCATGAGTCTGTTTATAATCGTGCATGTGGCGGTCTCAACCTGAAGAATCTAAATGCTAAAAACTTGCCGTAAAAAGTCTGTGAGCGTCCAGGTGTAGACCAATCAGCAGTCTCAGAATAAAGAAGGCGGGGCCGCTTGTGCTCCTTATGTCAAATCCCTGAGCAAAGTCACTGAACATTCAGAACCCATTGGCCAAGGCGTAGGCACAGGAAACAGGAAGTTGGAAACAGGAAACAGGAAGTGGTAAACAGGAAACCAACATGTCCTCCTCTCTATGAGCCTCCGGTCTCGGGCAGCAGTCTCATTCCCGGGGCCGATAGGAGCTGTAGTATCTGGGGTAGAGGGGGGTGTAGTGGCTGGAGTGGTTGGAGGGGGTGGAGGGAAGGTAGGAGCTGGACAGGGTGAAGGTGGGGGAGGAGGATAAGTAGGAGGGTGAGTAAGAGGAGTAAGGGGATGAGGACGTGTAGAGGACGGAGGAGCGCGCCATGCTGGACAGGGGCCGAGTTCGAGGGGAGGGGCTCCATGTGGGGCGTCTGAGACCCAGACTGGGGGTCCTGTAGGGGGAGGAGGGAGTTGAACCGGGCTGGGTGGACCGGATGGTGCTGGGGGGAGAGGAGGGGTGAGAGTCAGAGGTGTAGAGCCTTGGGAGGCCTGAGTTGCGGGGAAGGGTGGGGGAGATGTTGACACTGAAATTGTGGGAGTCAACCACGAACGTCCGGACCCCAAGAGTCCACTGGGAGTGAGCCAGTCTCAGGGGGGAGGATGGGGTCTGGGTGGAAGGGGAGGATGGGGCTTCTAGAGAGGGAGGGCTTTCTGGTGGGGGGCCGGCAGAAGGTGAGGATGGGCTGCAGGGGGGTTTGAGCGAGGTTGGGGAGGTGAGGGCTGAGGCCAGGACGGCGGCAGCAGTGCTGACCACCGAGGGGCTGAGGGGGTCGTCAAAAAGACCCAACGGGGGGCTTGAGAGGCCCACAGAGGGGGCGCTGCCAGGGTCCAAAGCCGACACGGAGCCTTGGGTTAGGTTGGAGGCTGAGGGACTTACTTTGCTGGTCTTCCCGCGGGCGAACCTGCCCCCCCGGGTGCGGTGAGACTGCTCCTGATCAAAGGCCAGGTCCTCCAGGCGCTGTGTGAGGGCTAGTTTCTGCTGGATGGCCATTCGCAGGAGGGAGTTCAGAGTCTTCTTCTCGTCCTCGGCTGCAGCCAGCTGCCTCTGCATCTCATCCAGCTGGGTCACGTACTCATCACACCTGGAGGGGGCACAAGGTTCAGCAGGTGCAAGTGGGTAAACATCATAATCGGGGAATATGTGAATGTCACTGACCTGGTGGCAAACATGGCTCGCAGAGAGGAGAAGGTGGCGGCGTCCTCCTTCAGGGCCTTTAGCTCGTTCCTCAGCTTCATCATGGTGTCCGTCACCATGGACTTCTCTGCCTCGTATTTACTCTTCAGGTTGGATAAAGCCACCTCTGCTGTCTGGAAAGAAAAACACACACTCTGTTTCATGAGGTTCTAAAATCTCATTCCAGAAACATATCAAAAACAGTAACTGAAAGGCTTAAAAACAGGCTGAAGCTTCATGTAGCATTTAGCCATTAATACACCGGGTGTCAGATTCCCACCAGCAGTTTTACAAACAGTTTCCACATGCCCTCTTCTTCACCAGGACCGCCTTCTAGTAACGGGTTAGACCTCTTTAATTCTTGGTGTGATAGATGGAAGCAGGTGGTGGAATCCTTCCTCAGAGGTTTCACTCCATATCAACAGGACAGCATTACACAGTTGCTGCACATCCATGATGTGAATCTCCCATTCCATGACATCCCAAAGCTGCTCTACTGGACTGAGATCTGGTGGCCGTGGAGGCCGCTGGAGTCCAGTGAACTCATTGTCATGTTCTAGAAAGCAGATGGAGATGAGCTGAGGGATGGACATGGTCAGCAACAATACTCAGGTAGACTGTGGTGGTTAAGTTCAAGTTCCAGTTCAAGTTTATTTATATAGCACATTTTCTGCAACGGCAGTTGCCCAAAGTGCTGAAGAACAGAACAAAAACACTCCACAGTTAAAATAAACACTACACAATAAAACAATAAAAACCAATGAAAATAAAAACAGAAATAAAAATTGATAAAAAGATAAAATCTATAAAATAATAAAAACAACAAAACTAGAATTAAAAACTAGAATAGAATTAAATAATAAAACATGCAAATGTCAAGCTCGGTTTTGTTCAAATGCCAGTGCAAAGAAGTAGGTTTTGAGTAAAGACTTAAAACCAGCGACAGACTGAGCAGATCTAATGTGAAGGGGAAGTCTGTTCCACAGGTTAGGAGCGGCAACAGAGAAAGTTCTGTCGCCCCTGGATCTAAGTCTGGCATTTGGGACCTTCAGCAGGAGCTGTGAGGAGGACCTCAACGTCCTTGCAGGAGAATGCTGGTGTAGCAACTCTGACAAGTACGAGGGAGCCAAACCATTTAAAGCTTTAAAAACAATTAATAAAATCTTGT
>JBAJHZ010000026.1:4205347-4224469 GCA_037177175.1 Melanotaenia australis | reverse complement strand
GTGTGTCTTTTGCTGCTGTTGCGCTGCAATTTCCCCGCTGTGGGACAAATAAAGGTTATCTGAATCTGAATCTGAATATATATATATATATATATATGCACACACGTGTTTGTGTGTGCATCGGTTAAATAACTTCTGTTTATTATCTAGTGCGATATAGAAAACACCATTAAACAAAATTATCTTGCCCTTCAAAATGGGGCGGGCACCACATTATAATATATTAATAACTATAATTATAACGTATCTTAACATAAACCATACTGAACTAAAGCTACCGAGTAAATGTTTTAAATACATTTAAAAACAAATCAATTTCCATCAGGCGGCGCAGCTGATTTGCCTCAGACAGCATTTACAATTTACAGCATTTAGCAATTACAACGTTCTTTATAATTAATAGCAAACGTTGGAATTTTTCAATATGCATACAGGCTAATGTGGTTAAGACATATATGTTTTGTAACTGTAAAAGTTTTTACTGATCTTCCCAAATTAACAAACCATAGGAGGGCAACAATGTAATGTATATATTTAGTTGGTATTAATTACTCTCTCACATGTTATTCATTCAGTATTTTCTTACAACATCAAAGCTCTTCTGAATTGATTGGCGCATGCGCAAATTTAAATACGTAGCGGGAAACACAGACCCCGCAGACCATTACATCAACATTAAACAGCTGATTCATATTCATCTAACACGGGCTTCTCCAAAACCAGCCTTTCAATGCACTTGTAAACAAATTCAAGTCATTTTAAAACTGGAGACATTTATGCATAAAAGCCAATATAATCTAATTATTTAGTCCAAATTCTGCCATTTTATTTTCCATATGAAAACCAAGTCTTGTTTTTTGAAAAGTTAAAGATGGACAAGTTTGTTTTTGCAAGTAATTTAGAAACTGATGAAAAATATTTGGTTATATTGCAAGAGTAAAATAGGTGTTCCAGTTAAAGCGTTTAGGGAAGAAGAAAATGAGTTGCATTCATTCAAAAAATGAGCATCAGCTGCTCTGAACAGCAGCATCCTCGTAGGGAATAAAGCCACATGAAGCAGACAAGGACAGGCAGCTAACATATTAATGACAAGACTCCTCCTTAATTTTTATTGTATTTTTCTTATTTAGTGGCTTATTTTATTTTTTATTTATATAAAAAAAAATCTTGTTGGCACCCACGCGCCAAAAACTAATTCCTCATACATGTAAACCTACTTGGCAATAAACCTGATTCTAAAGTCACTGTACACAGCACATTCTTCCTAGAGTGGGTGGTTGTTTGTCTCTGTGTTGGTCATGTGATGGACTGGCCATCTGTCCAGGTGTACCTGCCTCTCACCTTCTATTTCCTGGGATAGACTCCAGCTTCCCCATTAGCCTGAAGTGGACTAAGCAGAATAGAAAATGGATGGAGGGGTTTATACTTTCCAATTTGTGCTTGTTTTGACTTAACATTATTGCAAAAATAATTTCAACAAGTACAGCACAAAAATATAACATTATTATTATTGTTATTATTTTACATTAATTCAGCAAAACATTTGTTTTCAAGTGAACGCAGTATGCTCCTGTCCAAAGGAAAAAATACATCACATTAAGTTAAATTATGTTGTTCCTTTAACTGACTTCTCTATACTTGAGATAATGTACTTTTTATCTCCCAGTAGCAGAGAGTAGCTAATCAAGATTATAGTTATTTGTTTACTATCATGTTTTCAGTCAAAAACAGAAATAAAAAAAAATAAAATCTAACATTTATTCATTTCCATAAAATTCAGACAAGAAAAGGAAACATTCTCCACCAAGATCTAAATATGCAGATATTTGTCTTATACGCATGCGCATTTAACGAAAAAGTTTTTTTTTTTTTTTTTTTTGCAGTGAGGACACGTCCATAAATCCATGTTACCCTGATTAATATATGTACCTCGTGAAATAAACTAATAACTTTCATTTCATGTATGCATTTTCATAGAAATTGTAGCCCTATATTTAGATATTTTGAGTTTTTCATTAATATAAAAGCCCAATAATAGAAACTTTTTTAATCTACACTGTCGAGGCATCCTACCGTCATTCATTTATTCCAAGTGTGATTTTTGAACGACTGTTTTTGATCGCACATACTGTGAATTGTGTTAAAGACACACACACACACACACACACACACACACACACACACACACACACACACACACACACACACACACACACACACACACGGTAACACGTTTCGACATTTTCCTGACCGCGCCAATGATTGCTCTCGTTACATTTAGATTTATAGACAATACGTCGCCGGACGTGATTGCGTATCATTTGACGCTAATGCAGCGTCATTTGACGCGGAGGAAGCGTACCGGGCTATATCACCTCAACGGTAGTTACGTAGCATCGCACGTTGCTAGTTAGTTGCAATGTTGTAGCTATTAGCACGATAGCCATTCCTTCGCTGGGAGGGATACCCGACGTTTTTTTCTGATAAACGTTTAGATGTCAGTAACTTACAGTTTGGTTAAGAACCAACTGCTGGTCAGCCGAAATTAACCGACGAAGAATCGACGAGCTTCTTGTTGTCTTTTTTTCCTCCTAGCTCGTTAGCCGACCCAGCCTACTACTTAGCTAGCCGCTGCGGGCCACCGTTTAACTTCCACTGTGTGAAGCATCTTCTGTCCGGTTGGACGACCATGGCGATGAGACAGACGCCCCTCACCTGCTCCGGTCACACCCGGCCTGTGGTGGACCTGGCCTTCAGTGGGATCACTCCCTACGGCTACTTTCTTATCAGCGCCTGCAAAGGTGAGACCAGTAGCTTGTTAGGGAAGTTCAGATTTTCACAGCCGTTAAAAATGCGTTGGTGACTCAAACTGTTAAATACTTTGTTATAACCGTGTCTGATTGTTTGATGTGTCCTTAAATCGGACGGCTGACTGTATGCGATGCTCTGGACTCTAACATCTGTATTCTCCTCTCCCGCCCAGATGGCAAGCCCATGTTGCGCCAGGGAGACACAGGGGACTGGATAGGAACGTTTCTGGGTCACAAAGGCGCTGTCTGGGGAGCCACTCTGAACACAGATGCCACCAAAGCGGCTACGGCTGCTGCTGACTTCACAGCGTGAGTGGGGGGTCCAGGGACAGCTGGTTGTCCAGGCTATACCTGGATGTACCTGCAAATATTATTTAGGAGAAGGTTAGGGCCAAATCACAACTGTTATGACAACTTTGGTGATAAATAATGTTATTAGGATTTAGAAATGTGTGAAAATGACAGAAAACTGACAACGGAAATCATGAGATCTTTCCTCTGTGGTGATTCACACTTGTTAATATAACATCTTGATGCAAACATCGAAGGACCTATGACTCCTCGGGAAGCAGAGTGTAGAATAAACTAGAAGGTTCCTGAAGAAGTTCTGATGTCCACTGAGATGTAGGGTATCTACATCTGGCTGCCATAACTCATGGACTGTGGGGGCGGCCATGATGGAATCTGTCATGGAAGGAACAGCTGTCTAACTGGTTGCTATGGTGACAGAGTCTTTGCACTTGGAAGTGTAGGTTCGTCGGCTAAATTCGTCACAGTGGCTCCCAAGTGCTGTCCCAGGTGGAGGGCGTCTCAAAATCCAACCTAACCCACACTCCGTTTGACCTGTAGTGAAGGCTGCTGGTAGTGGATCCATTTGTCCCAGAATTCATTTGGCGCGGTGAATGAGCAACAAAGCTCCCAAGATTACGTTTTATTATTTATTTATTTAATTAACGTTACTTCAGTAGAAAGTGATAAAGCCAAGTACATTAAAACATGTTTGTTAAACAGTGGCTTTAAAATTCTGTAATATTTGATATTCGTGGGTTTTAAAGGGTTGCTGCTAGAAAACAACAGAGCCTCAAATAGTCGTTTTTCTTTTCTTTTACATTGTTATCTGGTCGGTGAGGGTTAGGGTTTGATTTAACGTCGTATGTTGCTGCTATGGGAAAGTCATTGGCTAGGTAGTCTGTCCCATTTCACGAACATTAAGCAGACTTCGAAGTGTCCACACCAGAGATTGTATATAAATGATGGACGGAGCCTCCGTGACTGCACCGCTCTGGACTGGATCGCATAGCCCTGATCTGGATTGTCTCTTCCAGCAAGATACAGACCATCATGTCCAACATTAGCTACGTTTGCATGGACAAACATTTCATCAATCTGAGTGGAGATTCCTGAAATGTGCTCAGCCTCAGTCTTAACCTGCAGCCTGCTTCATCTTTGATGATGAGGATGGATCACAGTGCAGAGCTGAGTGTACCAAGGCTGTAGTGTAAAGGAAAGTATTAAAGAAACAACTCTGCTCTCTGCAGGATTCTTCCTAATGTTTGTGCACCAGAGATTATGTTTGTCTCAGATCCCTTCTTCATCACGTCTCTTTAATCTACTTTCTGTGATCTGATTCTGCTCTGAAACTTGCTGTATGCAAATACTTCCTGAACTTCACATTTCCTGCATGTGCTTTCCAGAAAGGTGTGGGATGCAGTGAGCGGAGACGAGGTCCTTACATTGGCCCATAAACACATCGTCAAGAGTGTCAGTTTTACTAAGGTCAGTCCGGTTCCTGAACGCCACCGTGTTATTCAGACGTTGAGACACACGTGTCTCTGTGGTCAAATGGAGATTTTTCAGATGCATCTTTTCTGCTTCGGAAAATGACTGAAACCATTAACACGTCCACTTAAAGTCCAGCTGATTTCTCAATATTTTCATCAGAGCAGCATAAAAAATATTCAGACTATGAAGTTGTAGATATTAAGAATAAATTGATGTTCATTGGCTAGTAAGTTCAGGTAAACAGCTGATTTTCCTGCATATTGATGTCAGATATGTGATGTCATGACCAACTGAATGGTGAAGTCTGCTGAAAACAAAGGTGAGGAAGGAAGAGAAATGAGCTAAATACTAAATGAGGGGAAATAATGAAATGTATGCTGTTGCATACAACAGGAAGTTCTGGATCAGTTCTAAAGTAAAGGAGTGTTTCTGTTCTGCAGGACAGTAGCTGTCTGCTGACGGCAGGAAACGACAAGCTGCTGCGTATTTATGACCTTGGCAACCCTGAAGCAGGTAAGTCATCGTAGAGGACCCGTCTCTGGACCAGGTTACTAGAAACCAAGCTCCTCTGGAGTCCTTCTGTTAAAGACCCGCTCCGGTGAAAATCATATTTTTCATGTTGTTCATGTGGCAATTATCTGACGCTAGAGAACATATCTATTTGATCAAAATGGCTTTTCTGAGTATTTCTGCATTTAAAACATTGTGAATCAATGGCGGGCAGAAAAAGGTGAGTTCAGACAGACCCTCATTTACACGCCATAGGCCCACAGGGCAGGGCCACAAGCTCCTGCACCGCCCTCTCCACCCGTTCTCGCTCTGAGAACGAAGAGATGGCAGGAGGCAGTAGACTCCTGGGTGTAGGCCACTGAGCAGCGCTGACTCCGCCCACAACTCATGCTGGTCTTCTGCAGAAGCA
The DNA here is from genome assembly GCA_037177175.1 of Melanotaenia australis. Classification (NCBI taxonomy): domain Eukaryota; kingdom Metazoa; phylum Chordata; class Actinopteri; order Atheriniformes; family Melanotaeniidae; genus Melanotaenia; species Melanotaenia australis. The sequence goes on along the minus strand of JBAJHZ010000026.1, from coordinate 4,218,958 downwards.
GAGTCCAGAAAAAGGGCGCAGGTTTTGTGATTTTTGCCAAAAACTTCATAAAGACGCACATAAAGTGGGACTGTCTGGCCAGCTTAACCTGGATCTGTCAAGATCAACAGAATCTGACCCAGGTCGGTGTCCTGGTCTGGGTCAGAGTCTAACTTCCAGCTCCTCAGGTCAGAGTCCTGGTTAGAGTCCTGGTCAGGGTGGTTCCCCGGTTTGGGGCGGACTCCTGGTCCCAATCTGGGTCACGAACTGACGGGCCTGTGGGGTTGGACTCCTGGTCCCGGTCAGGGTCACGAACTGACGGGCCTGTGGGGTCGGACTCCTGGTCCCAACCTGGGTCACGAACTAAGAGGTTGGACTCCTGGTCCCGGTCTGGAGCTGACGGTTCTCTGTGTCTTGCAGCTCCTCAGGAGATTTCAGGCCACAGCTCGGCCATAAAGAAAGCTCTGTGGTGCAACGATGATAAACAGATCCTCTCTGCTGCTGACGACAAAACCATCCGGTTGGTGACCTTTTCTCCTGGTTCTGTTGGTGTCCTGACTGTCTCTAAATCCATCATTTGTCCAACCATGTCTCTATGGGTCCAGACTGTGGGACAGGAGCTCCATGGAGGAGGTGAAGACGCTGAGCTTTGACACGTCGGTGAGCAGCATGGAGTACGTCGCTGACGGGGAGATCCTGGTCATCACGTACGGAAAGACCATCGCGTTCTACAACGCTCTGAGGTAAGCTGGCTGGTTGCCATGGTAACACACTCTGTAACTGACAGGCAGCTGTTCATGTTGATCTGCAGACATGAGTTCAAATAAACTAGAAAATACTGCTGAGTTGTTAAAACTATGGCTGGCCTCCCTGTTTAGGCAGTCATGTCATGTGTGAGAAAAAGCTGAACTCAGACCTGATTATAAGCTGCTGAACCAGAGAAACATCCTCATGTCCACACGGTCCATTTTTAGTTATACTTCTCGTTTAACCCATAAAACCTTTATTCGTTTATACATACACACAGTATTCTAGCATTCCTGAAGAACTGATGATCCTGTAAGGGATAGATGCCAACCATCCAGCGGAGTTTTAAGGGTTAAAGAAAACCCAACTTTAAGCTGGTTTAGTAGAGTCTGAAGGTGGTGGAGACCCTCCCTCTGTGTCTTGTGGTGTTTCTGGGCTGCAGTCTCTCTGAAAGCCTGAATAACAGCTGACTGTCGCACAGCTTCGGCTCTGAGTCATGAAGGATCATCTGCTGGGTGATACAGAAACACCCTCAGACCACATGGCTGCTGAGGTTCTGCTGCTCCTAGCCAGGTGGCATCCAGGAGCTCCAGTTCTGGTTCTTCATGATGGTTTGGTGAACAGAGCCATAGTTTCTGCTGTCTTCAGGTTCTTTATTGTCTTATGATTATCAATAATAACTATTGATGATTGCTGTTTTTCCACACCATTAAGCTTGGAACTGATAAAGACTGTGGAGGCCCCGGCTCCCATCAACTCGGCCTCCCTCCATCCAGAGAAGGACTTCTTTGTTGCTGGTGGTGAAGACTTCAAGCTCTACAAGTTTGACTACAGCACAAAGGAAGAACTGGGTGAGGAGAGACCTGGTCAGCTTTCTGGTGATCGTACTTGTGTGTTCACGTCTTTAACTGGCACACATAGTGGACGATGTGCAAGTATGAGCACATCACCTGGTTTTACTTTCTTATTCGCTGGCTGCCCAGGCACTTCAGGATCCATTATAAATAGCTTTTATTTGCTAGTTTGAATGATGCTGCCCCGGTGTACCGCTCTGAGCTCCTCTGTTCTATACACCGAGGGTACAAGCAATAAGAAATATGAACTTTTTCCTATTTAAAATAACAACAACCACTTATCCCCTCTCCCACAGTCGTACAGTCTTATTACAGATCAGTAAAAATGCAAATAATACACTTCCATCCTACGTACTGTAAGCAGATGAACAGATGGGTACACAGCACATGGTAACATGCAGGGAGGTCGTCTTTTTAATGAGATGATGAAGATGGAGATTAAATACAGTGACGTATTAGTTGACCAGAGATAAGCACCTCATTTGTCTACCCGGAGGACCTGGGCAAACAAGTGTGTACACACACACACACACACTATACATATATGTGTATATTTATATGTATGTATATATGTATGTATGTTCGTGTACACAAACACTATATATATATATATATATAAAAATGTGTATGTGCGTGTATACACACACACGTATCTACACACATCTACAGGAGCAGGAAAAGCCCAGATAAGCAGCTCCACCCGGGAAAAAAGGCCAAAAACCTGCGACTGGTGTTAGAATAGAATATAACTTTGTTATTGCAACAAGTGCAACGAAATTACAAAGCCTTCCAGTCAGTGCAAAAGAGAATTAAAAAAACACTTATAATAAATAAGCCAAAATACATCGTATTGTTCATAACATGAAATAGTTGGTTTTTGAGCCTGGATCTTGTTCTGTAAGAAGAAGAAGTGTTTTCTTTTGTGACATCTACATCTGTCTTTGACCTTTGACCTGTGTCTCCAGAGTCCTATAAAGGCCATTTTGGTCCGGTGCACTGTGTTCGCTTCAGTCCCGACGGGGAGCTGTATGCCAGCGGCTCCGAGGACGGCACGCTGCGACTGTGGCAGACGGCGGTGGGGAAAACCTACGGCCTGTGGAAGTGTGTTCTTCCTGGTAATTCCCACTTTCACACACAGTTAAATCCTCATCACAGATGACCAGGTTGAGAGAGATCCTTCATCTCAGGAGAAAACATTTGTCTGCAGAGACGCTCAGACTGGTTTATTCTACCCAGATAAATAAACTGGTGTTTGCGAAGTCATGAATTTCATTCCCAGTTTCTCACTGAGGAAACTGGGAAATTCACCTGGAATAATATCCACTAAGACTTTACTGGGTTTACACAAAGATGAAGAAAAAATAGAGGTTTGGATCATCTGCAGAACTAAGGAATGTCTGTAGCTACACGGAGCGGGAACGTCTGTAGCTAAGCGCAGTGGGAACGTCTTTAGCTATGCTCCAAAATGTCTGTAGCTATGCTCAGGACGTCTGTACTTAGCAGGATGTCTGATCCCAGCAGATTTATCTTGCTGTGTTGGTCAAATCAGTTTTCATTGACTAAAGTATTTTGTTCCCAGTAGGAGATAAATAACAGAGCAGGTGATGAAACTGAGACATTTTAGCATGTGATAGAAAATCGGAGCTGATGGTGAATCTGTTGCAGCAACGTGTGAATGTCCTCCTGAGAAGTGGTGGAGGTGAGGTTGAAAAGGACCTGCAGCTAACTGCAGAGTTGTAGCTCTATGATGGAAAGATGCAGCTGAAGGATCCTCCTCTTGTTCATTTAGCTTTTTATTATCTTGTCATTCATTTGTATCTTATTCCAAACCAAGAAAGTGAAAATGAAAACTTTCAGAGTTGGAGACTACAAGATAATGTAAAATACTCATCTAGTCCTAGTTCTTTTCTCCATAATATCTTAAACATTAAACTTTCAAAGCGTTTCTTCCGGATTTTAGTTTATTATGGTTGACCTTTATTTTTGAAAGTCTTATTTTGAAAGTCTTATGGTAATAATAAATCATAATATACAGTATACATGGTTTTAAATAAGCATCAGATTGTTTAATATCTTTTAATAATTAGTTAAAATCTACAGATTGTTTGCGATGTGTTCATGTCTGACTGTAGTCATTCCAGCTGGAGTGAAGTTTAGAGCTTTTTAAAGTTCCTCTCAGACTGAATGTATTCTCTCTCAGGTGTGTTAGGTCAGGAAAACCAGTCTCTCGTAAATGAGACTGCATGTCTCTGTGGGACTTCCTGTATAAATAAAGGTTAACAGGTAAAATAAAACATTTAGATTCTGTTATTGATCATTTCTAACTGAACATGATTTAAAGCATTTTAAAACCGTCCAGGTATTCAGGTTTCAGTGTTTTCAGTTTGATGAACAGTTCGTTGGTTCTGTACGAGTGATCTGTCATGCAAGGCAAAAGGAAAATGATGCAATAAATAAAACATCTTTGATTTTATAAAGAACATATAATGATTTCATTTTTTAATGAATCTTGAATGTATGTACATGCATGTAATGCGTGGTTTTGTCTCGTGTCCAGAGGACCTGGGGACAGAGAACTCTGAGCAGCTGTACACCTCCACCCCCGAGATCAAAGCTTGAGGAGAAGGCGGCGCTCCGAGGAAACCAGATGGGAAAAAACATGGATGGAGGGATGTTCCACTGTGTTCTGTCCGACCACAGCAAGGAGCAGCGTCCAGAGCATCTCCATCCATCAGGAACTCATGTTATTATAACGGCCACACACACACACACACCTTTGTTTTCTTTTAAACGCTCATCAGGGGACAGTTTGTGCTGCAGAATAAGCAGTAGAGCTTTGAGTGTGGCTCATCGCTGCCTGCTTTCTCTCTGATCAGCCGGTTCTGATGGCTTGAACTTGTTTTAACCCCAAAGCTCCTGATGCACAGCTCAGATTTGGTTTCAATATGAAGGTTTTAATGAGCTGGACCGAGGCCGTTGTTTTCAGTTCATAGTTAAAGGAAAACTGCAGGTTGTAGCCCGAGTTAAGATGCTTTCATTTCTTCAAACACGGTGTCTTTGAGTATTTTCTGCTGTTGTACTGGTTCAGTCTGTAAAGCATCCAAATAAAGGAAATATTGTTTAGTGACAAAGTGGAAAAGGAAAGAAACGTCACTGGGTTTTCCATTTTGAGTTGTCCTCATTTGTGTCCAGTGGTGAAATAAACTGATGCATTACGCTTTTATTTGGAAGTAATGCACAAAGCGCATTTTGGGTTTATATTCATTTTATATCTTACGTTCTTCCTAATGAACCTGATGGAGATGAACTACAAACACGACAGCTCACATGATCCTTTCATAAAAACTTTCAGCATCTCAAGAACCTGAAAACATCCATTTACTTTTCATACAGATAAATGATAGTAACCCCTGATTGAATAGACATGGAAACCATAATAATACTGACTTTAACCGTAATTAAGTTTATTAGACCTGAATTGGACTTCAGGATCCAGAAGAACCGGTTCAAAAAGAAGGAAGAATAAGCAGCTGTCTTCCATTTCAGAACTAAACACGATAGGAGACTTTTTCATTTGTCCTGGACAGACTTTAAATTTCATTAATGAATACAAAACAGTTTGCAGTAAATTACAGATTCAGTTACAGCAAAAAAGTGCAATTTAACAGCTAAAGAGAAATAAAAAGGGAAAAGAGAAGATAAAAATAAAGTGGGGGATGACAGGGAAACAAATGAATGAGTCACAACTTCTGTCAGTTTTTCTTACTTGTAAATGTGTCTGATGGTATAAACAAGTGTCTTGTTCAGAGACCATAATGATCAATAAGTTGATCGTCTACTTTTATATTAAACTAAAACTAAAACCATGTGATCATATGATACCGAAAAAACTTCCAACAAATTGTTGATAAAGAATCAGGAAAATTCTTTCCAGAGCTCTTTGCTGCATGAACAATGCCAAAATAGATGAGCAAAGCTAGAATTCGTATATCTTTAACATTTCGTGACCACAGATGTGGGAACATTTCATTCCTGGTACTGCTAGATCTCAGTGCTGCATTTGACAGGTCGACCAGAACATCTCACTAGACCGGCTGGAAAACTCAGCTGGATTTTTTGGGACTGCAGTTAAGTGGTTTGAGTCCTATTTAAAAGGCAGGGACTACTTTGTGTCTATAGGTAACTATAAATCTGAGCAAACCAATAAAACCTGCGGAGTTCCCCAAGGCTCCATCCTGGGGCCACTGCTGTTGAACATCTACATGCTGCCACTTGCTCACATAATGAAAAATAAAAAAAATGTTACCACAGTTATGCTGATGACACACAACTCTACATAACCATCTCACCAGGAGACTACAGTCCGATCCAAACTGATCAATTGCATCAATCAAATTAAAGATGGGATGTGCCAGAACTTCTTTCAGTTAAATGAAGACAAGACTGAAATAATAGTTTTTGGAGCCAAAGAAGAAAAGTTAAAAGTCAGTTCTCAGCTTCAGCCATCTAAGTTCAAAACTAACAACCAGGCCAGAAATCTGGAAGTAGTCCTGGACTCAGACCTGGATTTTAGCAGTTATATTAAGACAGTTGTGAAGTTGGCTTGTTATCACTTAAAGAACATATGGAGGATTAAAGGATTGATGACTCAGCAGGATTTAGAAAAACTGGTCCAAGCATTTATCTTTAATAGACTGGACTACTGTAATACTGTCCTCACAGGTCTCCCTAAAAAGTCCATCAGACAGCTGCAGTTAGTCCAGAATGCTGCTGCTCCAGTCCAGGAAAGTAGACCCTAGACCTCCACTCCTCACTAAGACCAGGAAAGTTGACCCTAGACCTCCAGTCCTCACTAAGACCAGGAAAGTAGACCCTAGACCTCCACTCCTCATTAAGACCAGGAAGGTAGACCCTAGAACTCAAGTCCTCACTAAGACCGGGAAAGTAGACCCTAGAACTCCAGTCTTCACTGAGACCAGGAATGTGGATCCTAGAACTCCAGTCCTCACTAAGACCAGCAAAGTAGATCCTAGAATTCCAGCCCTCACTAAGACCAGGAAAGTAGATCCTGGAACTCCAGTCCTCAGATCTTTACACTAGCTTCCTGACTGTCAAAGAACTGATTTCAAAATCCTGCTGTTAGTTTACAAAGACCTGAATGGTTTAAGACCAGAATCTATTCAGGATCTTCTGGTTCGTTATGAAGCAACCAGATCCCTCAGGTCATCAGGGTCAGGTCTACCTTCTGTTCCCAGTCAGAACTAAATGTGGAGAGTTAGCGTTCAGCTTTTGTGCTCCTCACATGTGGAACAACTCCCAGAAAACTGCAGGTCTGCCGACTCAGCAGTTTTACATCAGGGTTAAAAACTTTTGAATTTGCTGCCTTTTATCAGAACAGCTGGAACTTTATTTCTGACTTTTTATCTATTTTATTTTAGGTGTTTTCTTTCTGTTTTAAATTTCTTTTAAGTTTGTTTTTAATGCTCTTGTTATTGCTTCCTGCAGCCTGCTGTGATGCTTTTAATGTTTTATGTAAAATGCTTCTACATTAAATGTTATGTACAAATAACCTTGCCTTGCCTAAATATTTTACTATACAATTTGTATAAACTTGTTAACGAAACCTTAATTTTATTAATTATAAAATATTTGTGTGGCAACATCCAAACTTTGATCTGAGGGAAACCCTTAACTAACTTATTAAGAGAAATACACTGATATTTATGTAATGTATCCCCATTGTTACAGATGTTTTGCATGCTTCCAAGACCTGCTAATGGAAATTAGACAATTTAATTTGAAGCTTATTTACCTAATAGTTGCACATTATTAAGAAAGACATCCCTCCAATTTAGTAAAAAAAACTTACCAAAATTTCACATGGTGGTGTAATGTTTTATCCACTTTATATTAAAAAAATATTCAAGGCGGAAAAATTCCAGAAGTGACGTTCTATTTTTATACTATTTTTATATAACCTGCTGTTAAGCATAGATAGCTACAATAAAGGCTAGATGCTTTATGAGAGATAAAGCCTTTACTGTGGATATCTATACTGTTAACAACCTGTTCAGTTTGAAAAAGCAGCATGGTGCAGTCAATTTTCAATAGACGCCTATTCAACCAATAAGGAAGCGATTCGTCACAGCCTCTGACCAATGAGAGTTGAGCTTTTCTGTTAGCCACTTCCGGTTTGACTCCTTAGAAGAAGCATCGAGCTAACGGTGATCAGCCTCTAAACAGATGTGAATGTCCGGGGCCGCTTTCATTTCTCTTTTTTTTCGCGGAGGAGGAACCAAGAACGACCAGAGCTGATTTTATTCATTTTCTCGTCTTCGTTCCTTCTTTTTGTATTTGTAGCACACTTTCAGCTAATAGTTGTTTTTGCAGATTAAATCCGGTAAGAGGCGCTGCTCAGCCGCTCTTCCCGGGCTAAACCTCCGTGTACTCCATTCCCCCCTCGGTGCTGGAAAGCTAACTTACCCGGACCACGGCAACTCTGTATCCTCACCTGGACGCCGACATGCCGGAGTATCTGGAAGACCCGTCTGTGCTCACCAAGGATAAGCTGAAAAGCGAGCTTCTGGCCCACAACGTGGAGCTGCCAAGCGGCAACCCGACCAAGGACGTGTTTGTGCAGCTTTATCTAACGAACCTGACCGCCCAGAACAAGAAGCAAGTCCCAGCCGCCACTCTGGACGCCTTCTCCAGCGACGAGGAGCTGCCGCCGCCCGTGGTTTCCAGCCGAAGCCGCTCCTCGGGCAGGGTGAGTGGGGAACAGGCTGGCTTAAGTTTGCCTAACTTCGTGCAGCTCACAATTTCTCTGAGAATCAGTGCAGAGGGATTCTTCTGGTTGTTAACTAACTCTACAAACACCGATTTACAGCTTTCCCTCCAACTCCATGTAAAATTCGCAGAAAAGTTCTCTGAGTATGACATGTCGCTCCAACCTCCACCAGCGCGTCTCCACCCTGAAAACACGTTAAAACCAGCGGATGCTCGACTTGTTAACGGCCCTTTATTTATTGCTTAGGAATATTGTGGTTTAACTAGTGGGATAAATGTGCTTTTTCTATAATAAACGTGAAGCTCGTGAATGCATCATGTGGCCCAACTCGGCCAGGCCATAGTTTCCCGCGTGCTCCGGGTTCGGCTCGCTCTGTGGGGGTGTCCTCCCAGCTGTAACATCTGCAGATCTCAATGTGAGCTAATGTACCAGAGGTGCAGACAGGTGGGGGTTATGATGTGAACTCAGTGAAGCCGCAGACTGTGATTAATGATGCTGTGTATGAATGAAGGGAGGAGTCTTGGAAGTATTTTACCTCTTCTTATTTGATGCCTTCTCTCAGAATTGCTGTTATTTATTGGAAATCATCCTCAAATACAGAGAAGACTAATTCAGTAAAAAGTCAGTAACTGAGTGTTTGGTGGAGATCTTAGCAGAAAGTTGTTTGGTGCTACTTTAACGGAGAAGATTTGGACAGTTTGTCATGGGTGAAACTGTTAATCCCATAAATTAATTTTCCTTTCAAATGATTTACCATTGAAAAGGAAATCAAAAGGCTTTCCAGCAGTATCAGATGATTTCCAGGAAGTATTGTTAAAATAAAGAATCCAGCAGGTGGATCTGAAAGTTTCTGTGTGCTGAGATGAAGCCGTGCTGGGTGCGTACCTGCAGATGTGAACTGTGTGGATTTGAAGTGGATCAGGACTGAAACGGGTGTGCTGCAGGACGTGCCTGGTCTGGTCTGTTTTGGACGTGGTGATTGAAGCGTGTGCTGACTGTAATGATGTGCCTGCCGTGTGCACGCTTTGGAACAAAAAGGTTGTGTGTACATGTTGTTGTTGTGGTGCATACATTGATGTTTGAGCTCAGCCAGCTGCAAGTTATCTAGGTGAATGCCACCTGGTGGTTTAACCCTTAAACCTCCATCAGATCTCCAGGAGAGGTGGTGTGTAGCTCTGTGGGGTAAACTGTGATGGATAGTTACCCTTTAGATGATCTACAGAAGTTTTCCAGGCTTTTCTATCTCGTCCAGGAGGTGTACAATCCAGCCACCAAATGTAGTTTTATTCAGAGACAATATCTGGTAAATCCACAGTGAGTTATTGGTCGGCCTTTATGCTGCTATATCTATTGATACATTCAATTTACATCATTTTAATCTCTTAATCTGACAGCTGAGGCTGGAAACATCATGTCTGAAGAATGGTTTGGATTTTCTGTGGTTAAAGCAGCTGCAGCTCATGGCGAGCACATGATCAATCTTTCATGAGTTTTGTTAGGTGGTTTATTAAATGTTGACATGGGGGCGTGGGATGAGGTGTGTTTTGTCACAGGCCAGACTGGTCTCACCAGTCTACCGGCAGATATCTGCGTGGGTGGAGCTCATGAAGGGATCCGAGTCTCTGCAGTGGAAAAGTATGTGATCAGAGATAATGTCGCTGTAGTAAAGGAGGAATTCTGGGGGGTGGGGTTCTGAATCTGATGGTGTTTGTAGAGAAGCTCCGCCCACATTTTCTGTGGACTGAGATCACTGTAATGTCTGTTGTGGGTTCAGAGAGAGCTGCAGCTTCATGAAGTCACAGGAGTTAAATATTTGGCTGAAGTGTCCTCTTATTGGTTGAATTCTTGGCGGCTTCTGGAGCAAAGGTCTATTTTGGAAGCTACTTCACATCGTTAAGTTGTAGCTTGTGGAGGTCCTCCTCCACCGCTTTTATCACTCGGGGGGGGGGGGGTTTAATCTGAGGTGGACGACCACAGAGGAAACTGAGTTACTGCCAACAGCACAGTTTGATAGTTTTCAGTTTAAACATTGAACATCAGATTGTTACCTGCAGCCAGGTGAGCTGTGATGATCCCCTCATTCAGACCTCCATCCGAAGCCTTTATCTTTTCCCATCTCTGAATACTCAACACCTACCTCCAAGCAGCAGAAGACTCTGTTCATTTTTAATTGTGTGCAGCTGATGTAATCAGATGTAATCAGGAGAGAGCGAGTTTATTAAAATGAACAGAGTTTTCTATCTGGAACTTAAGAAGAAAGAAGAAGATCCGACGTTTCTCTTTGTCCAAACCCATACAGGTGGTAGAACATCGTGACTTTTGGATGGGAAACTGCTCTCAAAAGATAATGAGAAACTTTTAATTTATTATTTTTTTAATAAATGTGGTTTTAATTTATGCACAATAACTTCCATCCATGCACCTTCATTGCTTCATTATCCAGATTTCTGGCCTATAATTTCTCTAACCTTTCATTCTTAGATTTGACTGTATTGGCTTCACCTGCAGCCTCCGCTACCGGGAGTTAAGGGGTTAACGTTTCCGAGTGTAACGTCAGGTCTGTAAATGTAACTATAAACGTGTGGTATCCAGAGAAAATCCAGAATCTCAGCTACCAGTTCAGTAAAACCATTTCTATCACCAACACACACAGTTAAGACAACAATAATTTTAAAGACCAGGTACACAAAGTCCAAAAAATATGTAAACACAGGTGATGTCTCCCCATGAACACGAACAAACGCCTCCTCTACTGAAAGCTCACATCTCACAGACTCCACAGCTGGAAGTTTCATCTCGATACGACCAAGATTCACTGAAGCAGAGGCAGAAGAAGACCCGATTTATGCTTCACGTTTGGAAAAAACAGTCAAAAACACGTGTTACCTTTGCTGTCATGCCTCAAAACTTCTATCCGCCAGGATAAAACCACATTTGGTTAAAAATCTTTTCATTATCATGTAGACCTGTGGTCTACATGTAAAGATAAGTTCTTCATAAATTCTTCTATAATGAAATATATATAATGAAAAATTCACGATGCTAATTTACACCCGCAGGTGAAGTGGTCCTGCTCAGGTTAGTTAGACTTAGTCTGGCTGCAGCATGGCTTTGTCTTGGAGGAAATTCTTTGTTCTGGACTTACGGATGGAAAGAAGAGGAGGAATGTCCGTAAACAGCGTGGACCTGGTCATTCCTGGCATGTCTGAGTGATTATAGGCTGCAGGTAGGAGGTGCAGGTGGGCCAGCAACTCAGTCATTCCTCACATTTTTCACATATTTAGCTGAGGCTGGGCGGGTTTACAGAGTTTACTGTTCATGTCCTCGGGTTGGACATGTCTGCCTTCATAAGGACGTCGCTGGTGATGAGGAGAAATGGCTGTAAAGCAGGCTGTAGTTAAATCTAATCTGAGTAAATATTTCTGGCCCTTTCCTCTAGTGAAGGGAAGTGAGACGCTGCTGTAGTGGTTTTACTCCACAGATGGGTCTGTAGTGGAGGCAGCTTCCCCTCCTCCATCCCAGCCCGCTGTGGTTATGAAACGGCTTGGCTCCAGTCCAGACCAAACCCTGCCGAGGGCCCACCGAGGTTCAGATGACTTCCATTATTCCAGCTGGTTAACCACAGCGACACCTCTCCACCAGCTCCGAACGCATCCGTTACATTCCTCACATTTCCCTCTAAGTCCAGGCCCAGAGGAACTCCCACCGTCCCGGGACGTTACCTGATCACTGTGGAACTGTTCAATGAGGAAAAACAAATCACACATTTCATCCTCCTCTTCCCTGCTTAACTGTTAAAATTTCTAAAGATCCTGTCTGTCAGGGGTTCTGCAGGCCTCCCTTTTAGTCTACAATAACAATGTCAGCCCTCCACCTAGAAGAAATGTGTGTTATTACTTCCCTCTCCGTCAGTGGTGGAGGGAAGTATTAATGCTCTGCCACTGGGTGAGGCAAGCGTTGGACCAGGCGGAGTTACACAGCTCGGTTCAGTTCTAACATAGTCCGCTGGTTTTCTTTGTGTTCAGGACGCTGTGGTCTCGCTCCATCATCCACCCCTAACCTGGTCCTGACCAGGGCCACACATGCTGCATTTCCTCATGGTTTAGGTCTGCTGTTCACCGACACCAGTATGAGTGTGTGCTCATACTCAAACGAGTTCTGGTACCAGTGTAAAGTACCAGGACCAGTTAATCTGTGGAATTGATGCGTTAGTCAGGACTCCTGTCACATCGTGGCGCCATCTTTTTGTACTTCTTCTGATGCAAATTAGAAGTAGGTTAAAGTACAGGTAGAAAAATAAGGTGTATGCCTTATATAACCAGCATAAGTGAAGTTAGCTAAACATTATTTATGCAGCCTTCTGATGCCCTTTAATGTTATTACATATTTTCTTTGCCATGAATAGGCCTGTCCCGATAACAAATTTCTCAGAAATTATTGCGATAAGCGATAATATTGTGCAAAGCTTTAATGCTGTCATTTTGAGACCATTTTCAACTCATATAATGACAATGCCATAATAATGCAAGCACACCCTTTCAAAGTTCAATAAACTTTCATTTCTAAAGAACATTTTACACTGGAACTGGAAAAAATTTTAAATAACAAAACAAATCAATAAATAGAATGGACTCTTAGTCTCATTAACAATGAATGAAAACAAAAACAACAAGTATGATAGATAATAAAGTCTCTGTTCTGTAAACAAAACTGCCAGTTAGTACAATTTTATTATAAAAAAAAACTAGGAAAGAAAATAGACTGCACATTGGTGCTGTTTGTTAATCTGAAATATCTCCGTCATCACTGTGTGTCAGACTGATCTATGAGCAGTGAGGGAACCGCTGCTGCGATGCTGTGCTTTTTCACATTCGCCGGGACACCAGCCCAAAAGTAATGCGGCCCATTGGAACCTTCTGGACCTCTCGATTAGCCGATTGATGTGTGTTTAAGCGTGTGAGTTGAAGGTTTAGCGCGAGAATGTAAGAAGCCACTCAAATGCGTGAGAGTTGGCAGCCCTGTAAACAAATGCAGCATACCGGCTCGCACACGTTAGCAGTTCACCACGGTCTCGTGAAACCTGTTGTCATACACAGCCTATGGTAAAGTAAGAGCGGCAGTGGCTCAGACGGTAGAGCAGGTTGTCCAATGATCGGAAAGTCGGCGGTTCGATTCCCACTCCCGCAGTTATCTGTCGTTGTGTCCTTGGGCAAGACACTTAACCCTCCTTGCCTCCAGTGTTGG
>JBAJHZ010000026.1:4180418-4191314 GCA_037177175.1 Melanotaenia australis | reverse complement strand
GTTAATTTCTACTAAACTCTGAGCTGAAACCATCGAACGCGTCTAACTTTCCAGGTTCCACCTGTGTGTGTTCAGTTCACCACCAGGTTTGGTTTATTTTTATTAATTCATTTATTAGAGGGAATATATTAGATTGTAAATTAATTGTATAAATTCCATAAATATAAATCATATCACTAATAATTAAATTGTAAATATAACAGATATAAATAAAAAAATCATTGTATAATTTATATAAATTAACAAATTAACAGTTGCTTCATTTGAACTCATTTTAGTTTTTTTTTTTTACAAATTCAAACATTTATTTTGTAAATTTCGTTTGTTTAAATGTAAATTAATTTTAAATCAAATATTTTTTATAGAATTTATTTCTTATAAATAAATTCTATAACAAATTAAATTGTATAATTTTATTGAATTTGGGGTTTTAATTGGTTGTCAGTTATAATCATCAAAATTAAAGAAATAAACATTTGAATGTCATTCTGTGAGGAATGAAAGTCTACATTATACAAATTTCACTTTTTGATTAGAATTACAGAAATCAACTTTTTTATGATATTCTAATTTTATGACGAGCACTTGTATATAAATGATTAAATTATGTAAATTACAAATAAATTATATTTTTTACAGTATATCTATATTTCATAATAGTTTTATTTCATATGGATGTATTTATAATAAACTGTATAAATACTGGTTGTTGGTATTAATAGTAATATTGATAACACGGGGAGGCCGCTACAGTACATCCAGACATCATCAGCAAGGTAAACATGTTCAGTGTTTGATTCTGTGGATCTTTCTAGAAAACACACCAGCGTTCTGTCCTGATTAAATAGTCTCTGGACCTTGTCCAAGAGAAGCCAGAACTTTCTTCTTGTTCTTGAGACCATAAGAACAACGTTCTGGCTTCTCGCTGTGGATAGGACAACCTGTATCGTCCAACAGAACTTCCTTCTCCTGGGGCTCCGAGAAGTTTCATGTGATTGGTCAGATCGTTGAGGTGGGCGGGGTTAAGAAAAGTTGTTACTTCCACATTTTCAGTGATTTGATCCTGATCTGTCCTCCGTCTCTGGGACACTGTCTGTCCTCTGTCCTTACATGATGACTTTTCTGTCCCAGCAGATGGACCCTGAGGATGTCAGACCTTTACTAACTGACCAGGTCCCCTTTGAGTCCAGCAGAAGACTTCAGAGACTGGACAGTCCAGTTTGGACTAGTGGTACCAGCACCTTGTCCAGACCTTCTCAGGTAGCTGTGGGTCAGTCCAGACATTTTGTCTCTGAGGGCCTGTGGACAAAACCAGGACTCAGTCATCCAGGATGAGTGAGTCCTGATGTGAGTCCATGTCCACACGGAGAAAACACGGCTTCTGTGGTCACGGATGATTCTCCTTCCTGGGAGATGAACATGTGGTGGTTTTAGATGTCCCACATCGTCTCCTGGTACATAGACACATGGCTGGAGACATCAAACCTTCATATGTCCATACTGATCCAGGCTACCGAAATCCAGTTGTTGGTGATTAGGTGGTGCTGGTCCAGATATTCCTGCCGCGGAGGGAGGTGCTGAACCAGGTCTCCGGGCACAGGAGGTACTGGACCAGGTCTCCAGGCTGCGGGGGGAGGTGCTGGACCAGGTCTCCCGGCCACAGGGGAGGTGCTGGTTCAGATCTCCCGACCACAGGGGGAGGTGCTGGTTCAGGTCTCCTGGCTGCAGGGGGAGGTGATGGTCCAGGACAGAGTAACTTTGAGATGCATTCAGGGTCTGCTGTGCTTATTTTTTAAAGTTGCAGCTCGTAGGAGAACCGGGTCAACGTCTCAGATCCAGCCAGGATTCTGAGAACCTAGAGGTTCTGCTGAACACCGCTCTACTGGAGGTTAGACTTCCTGATTCGGATCAATCTGAGTCCACCATGGTGATTGAGCACAGGGGGTGTCTCATTTCTGGGGGGATCACAAACCTGTAACACCCCTGCAGCTGGTCTTGGGTCACCGGGTGGTTCTGCTAGTTTCTGACCCAAAGGTTCTGGTCTAACTTTACTGTTCAGAATAAAAAGTTTCTGTTTTAACTTTTCTGGTGTCTGGGAGCCTTCCTGGGACACCGACCTCTGGAAGATCTGCTCTAGGTTTCAGGGGTAATAAACTGGATTCTGAGAGTCCACATTCAGCAGAAACCGTAAATCTGGGTCAGAACTTTGGGTCAGTCTGGACCGGACCTGCTTCGTGAGGCAGGACCAGTTCTGGGGAGCGTGGGTTCATCAGATGTGTGACTCGGGAGGACTGATTGTGTTTGTTGGTGTTTCAGGATCCTGACCCAGCTTTAGGACAGAGACCAACAGCGAGGGTCTGTAGAACCACATCTTGGTCAGATTTACCAGAACTTTCTGTGTGTGTGATGTAGAACCGGTCTAATGGTCCAGTCTATGTTCTGTAAACCAAAGCGACACCGTCATCATGCCTCCAAAACCTCCCAGTCTCCGTCCCCTCTGGTCCGGGTCAGCAGGGTGGACCTCTCCCCCATTAGGGCAGAGAAGACCTGGTCTGGACCCCGTCTGGGCTCTGCAGCAGGGGTACAGCTATCCTCCCCAGATCCTCCTCACCGACTTAAAACACATGCACACCTATACCTGGTGTAACACACTCTCTCTCTCTCTCTCTCTCTCTCTCTCACTCACTCACTCACTCACTCACTCACTCACACACACACACACACACACACACACACACACACACACATCTACCTGGTGTAACACACACAGGTACAGGTGAGGGGCACCTCCTTTGGAGGAAGTGGTCCTTTGAATCCTCTCATCTTCTGGTGAGATGTGTTGTCATGGCAACGATCATCTCTGTGTGCAGGTGGAGAAGATCTCTGCCAGTGAGCAGCCTGCGAGCGTGGAGGAGGACAAGGTCCTGAAGGAGGTCCTGAAGGAGGTCTATCCCAACGACATCCGAAGTCCAACAGGGATCAGGTGAGCTTCCGCCTCCTGGGTTTCTTCTTCTTCTTGTTTGTCCTTTTTCATCTGGATCTTCTACTTCTTCATCTTTGAAGTTTCTTACATCTTTTTTTCTTCTCCTGAACCATCTTCTCCTCCTTCCTCCTCTCAACCGCTGACCTTCTCTGTCTCCTCCGCCCGGCAGCGCCAGCTGTCGCCGGCCAATCCGAGGCGCCGCTGGCCGCCCCATAATCCCCAGCGACCTCTGGAAAGATGAAAATGGCCTTTTCTCCCCAAAGACCACCAGCTACTCCTACACAGAGAGCCACACCATCAACAGAGTCAGCAGCCAGCCGCCCTCCACCCCCTCTAGCTCCGCACGCATCGCCGCCTCCTCCAGGCTGCTGAGTGCAGTGCCCCCTGCAGGGCACACCAAGCCAGCACGCCGCAGCATGTCTCTGTGGATAAAGCTGTCCCTGCTGGGCGTGGTGGCAGGGTTCCTGTTCCTGGTTTACCAGGCCATGGAGACCACCTCCAGCAGTCCGTTTGGAGGCCCAGACGAGGCTGCCAGCAGCGCGTAGAGTCCAGGAGCAGAAAAACCTTGCTTTTTGGCGTCAGTCTACATTGTAGCCATTTTTCTGATGTTTATCCTTCTTTACGAGTCAGCTTCAGAGACAGACGTCTTATTTCAGTTACAGTCCTGGATCTCCAGGTCGGAAAAGGACAAACTGTTTGGTCCATCTTTGACCTTCAGGCTGCATCTGATGGACACAACCTTCCCCAGAACTGCGAGGCCTCTTCCTGCTTGCTTCATTTGTCTTGCTGTGTAAGTGTGCATTTTGACCTTCCATCGGCTCTGAAGGGGGGTTTTTCTACTTTGGACCATCTTTGTAACCCAGACAGGGAGGCTTCTTATTTTAATCTCCTGAAACTGTTTATCAAGATTTTCTTAATTCTCTTATAAATAAAACTGAATTTCTGTGTATTCTACTTAATTATGTATTAGCTGTCAGAAACCTGATATCCAGCCAATAAACTGTTGTTACTGTGTGTGAGCTCCTTCAGTCCTGCTGTCTGGTACCCCGTCTTCCTGATGACCCTTTCATTTCGTCACATCATGCAGGTTTATAACAGATTAAAGCCAGAAGCACTCAGAGAGCTCAGACCTGAGAAAAACCCCAACAGTTGCCAACCCTGATGTATACTTCAAGCTCATGTCATGTTTCCATCATCAGGGTAGAGGCCACATCTTATCATGATCATGTTCTGTACTGGCTGCAGTCTGGGGCAGCTGTAGTATTTACCATCTACCATGATGCCAAATCTTAGAGTTAGAAGCTGATGTCGGAACGATCCATATCTGTCCATGGGAAAGAATCCTTTATCCACACCATGATCCAGATCACCGCCAAATTACAATCACTTGTTCCTTTATTCCTGGAAATTTAGTCCAGATCCCTCCATAACTTATGGGACAGAAGGATGCTGGAAACACGAAAGAAGAAATCTGGAGAGAATGTTCCTACCTCCACGGCTGCTCTCATCCTGGTGTTTGCACAAAATCTGGAGAAATTGCGACATCAGCGGTGCAGAATCAGAGATGATGCGAGACCTTTTTACATATTAAAGCTGTTTGCAAACATGAATAAAGATGCATGTTTGATATTAATACTCCTGGAAAATAAATCAGGATTTCCAGAGAAGCAGATGCTCAACCAGTAAAACATATTCTGTTATTATGAAATAAACTTCTATGTTATAAAATCCATTCAGGCTGAATAAAGCAACAGTCTGCTGCTAGCATGTTCCAGACAGATTAATGATAATTACTATTAAAATAACATGGTTGCCATGGAAATGTGCTTGTCAGTCGGGCTACAATCAGGGTGTTTCCTCCTGTAGATGTTCAGAACATTGATGGTTGGATATAAAAGACCATAAAGACGTACAACAGCTGATCTGGCTCTGCAGGACCATATGGAGCCAGACTCCGGGGTGAGTGGTAAATGGTAAATAGCCTGTACTTTTATAGAACTTTTATCCAAAGACCTTTACATGTAAGTCACATTCACACACTGATGGCGAAAGCTGCCAGGCAAGACGCTAACCACGACCCATCAGGAGCATTTAGGGGTTCGGTGTCTTGCTCAAGGACACCTCGACATGAGCTCGACCGGGCCGGGATCGAACCGGCAACCCTTGGGCTACAGGACGACCACTCTACCCACTGAGCGGAGCAGCATGGCTGGAAGGAGGGATGATGATCATGAGGCATGCTGATTACAGCGTGCACTTGAGAGTACATTCCCTCACGCAGTGAGTGACTGTTGCATTCAGCTGGTCTCTGGATAGCGTGTCCGCAGCAGGAACCTGTTTTCCAGGCTGATGTGTGATGGTGATGTCATACCTTTGGAGCTGCAGTGTCATGCGCTGGAGTCAAGGTGGTGCAGCTGCGAGGGGCCCCTGTAAGGGGGTGGCATTTCTCTAATCGCCTTAACCTTATTAGGTTTAGGCTGGATGCCCTCTAGTGTCAGCAAAACAGCTCACCTCAGACCCACACATGATGCTTGTTCATTTTCCTTTTTCCCTGGTTCTCGCTTTGTTCTTCTCTTCTGTGCGGCCGTACACCAAAATCTCATCCACAATGGCAGCAGCGCCTGGGAGCCCCTCAGAGGCTTCACCGACTCTTCTCTGGAACTCATCCTGAAACTATTCCAAAAGTACGTCTCTTGGACCTATACCTCCCATATAAACAGATTAACATGGATGATTCCTCACTGAGATTTATCCCCCAGTATCCAGATCTAGCATCCAGTACAATGAAGCACCGTGCCCCTGCTAGTCTCTGTGTTATGTCATCAAGGGTAGGCAGGGAGTGATGGAGTCTCTGGATGACTGGTGTCGGGCATTATCCCTGATCTAAAATGTACGAATCTTGTCTGATTATCTTACCAATGAATGAGGGGATCTGAGACCTGAGGACGTTCATGTCACTCAAACTTTAGGACTTTAAACTTTATTAACTATGATGAATTTTTAGTTTTTGTGTAGCATCAGTCTTAAAATTTACTACCCTTTATTGTCTTTAAGGACAAAAATGTCACTTCAGTTTTTTTGGAAGTGGATGTTTTTGTCCCTAAAGACTCAAGAGGGTGGAAAATTAAACGGAAGCGGAAGTGCTCCCACTGCATACTGCCCATGGTCAGTATGTTTGTATGTCCTGAGTGGAATCGATTAACACCATTTATGTTGAACTGTTCAATCCGAATTCTTACTGTTGCCAGGATGACCCATCATTGATGAATGATGAATTAATCCTTAACCATCCCAGTAGAATCAATCATCCCAGAAGATTCTGTCTGGACTGAACTTAAAGATGTCCTGACTTCAGTAAATGTGGAGGTAAGAGCTGAATGAGGACGAGAGGAAACTAGAACATCTGGTGAGGCTGAAGTGATGAGACACACCGATTAAACAAAAACTGATTAATTTTAACAGTAAGAACACATTTGCCTCAGATAACTAGTCCTCAGGTGAGTCCAGGTGTGTAACCTAATAATGTGTGGTCTGCGCTCAACTGCGTGATTAAAGACTAATCTAAAAGCAATTATTGTACTTGGTCGTCCTCTGACATCGCTCCTCCTACCTGGCGTCGACGTTCGTGACACAGAACCGCTGTTTCCTTTTTTTTTAACGTACTCACAAGCCCCGCCTTAAATCTGTGACGGACCACGTCTGGACTGGTCGGTTTGATTGACAGCTTCGCACCATTATCTGATTGGACTGAGATCTGGATCGACCCGCCCAGGGTGTTGGTGACGTAATCTGAGGACAAATCGATTTACCGCGAGGTCATTCAGCCTCTCTGAGCAGCCGGTCGCAGATAAGCAGAGGCGCCATCTTAAGATACTGATAGAGTAAGTGAATTGCTTAATTTAAAAACACTTCTTCTTATATTTAATATCATTACCTGTCAGTGAAACACGGATTTCTCCAGAACACAGTCTCGCGCGTTGTTTGGTGTCCTCTGTTTCTGTGTCTGACGCTAAGAGGGCACCTCCACCTCGGAACGGTCAAGTTAGCTTACCTTAGCATTTAGCTTAGCAACTTAGCATCAGCGGAAGTAGACTAATGACACTGCATGTAAACGTGTTGGCTCGCTCCTACATGTGGTTAATACCTGCCCACGAGCTTGTTACCACGTTGGCTGGTTATAAATGCATTGAAAGCTTTAGGTCAGCTAAGTGTTTCTAGTCCACCGTAGACGCCACACGAGGCTAACCTAGCACGTGACGTACTACGTTTTAGTTGAGGTGGCTGAGGATTCGTGGATTGAGTTGCCTGTTAGTGTACCGTTAGCATACATCTAACTTGTTGATCATTGCAGCGTAGCTCCGCCGGCAGGCAGGACACCACCATGTACCCGACCGCTTTGACGCAGCTGGCGAGGGCCAACCCGTTCAGCGCCCCCCTGTTCACCCTCCAGAAAGTGGAAGAACCCCGACAGAGCCTTCATGGACAGAAGACCCGCAGACTGGCAGCTGCCGCCACAGCAGAGGGTAAACCCAGCGAACCGCCGGTTAGCTAGGGAGCTAGCGTTAGCCGCATAATCTTTTCACGTTAAGTAGGCACTGTTGCAGCTACATTTATTGATTTATTATGATTTAATGTATTTATTGTAGTGCAATGTGCACATAATGAGTCTTTTAAAGTTTAAAAAAAGGTGTATATGGAGATGTTTCCAGTGGTTGAAGCTGCTGGCCTCTGGGCCTTTACCGTGAACAGGCTGTGGAGGACAAGGAAGGACAAACTGCTGTCTGAGCTGTGCACTGCAGCAGACTGTATTTAGTGTCCTCATCTTGATTTTTTTTTTTTTATATATTCGATTTATTAATGATTTAGAAATTATTTATTTTTATTTTTTGCTAAGAGGTTGCACGTGAGCTGTGAAATGCTTGTGACCCTGGAGTGGCACCTGATCAGCACACTTGCTTTTTATAACTCCTCGTAAAATCAGTTGCCAAAAAACTCTGACCTCATAAAGTAGCCATATTTTTACGTATCTGATGAGAAAAATGTCCATCAGTCCATCAGGTCTGGTAATATCTGAGCAGAATTACAGGAACAGGTGTAAAGTTTCCATCAGGGTGAAGGCAGACATCTGCACGCTTCACGTTTGGTCCTCTCTCTGGCCCGTTACCTAAAGCCTCTCCTTTGTTTCCTCAGAGGGAGATAGTTGTGAGTTCGGCTCTCAGAAGTATTTCGTCCTGTGTGGATTTGGTGGGATTCTGAGCTGTGGTACCACACACACAGCTGTTGTTCCCCTCGACCTGGTCAAATGCCGAATGCAGGTCTGTTTCTGTGGCTCGGCTCCTTTTCTCACCACCTCTCCTCCCCATCAGTCGTCTGTTTTTACATGTTTATTTGTTTAATTTGACCAATTTGCATGGGAGACATAGAACCGGCCCGTTTCTGTGACGTTGTGCTTGGTCATTGTTTAATTCCCATGATTTTAATGTGTTGCAGTGATCATAACATTAACGCATGATTCTGCACTCATGCCCTCACATTGTGGACGATTTGTGCCTCCGGGCCCTGAAGTAGTCTGAGGTAGAGGACCTTGTAGATGAAGGTCAGGAGAGTTGAACTTGTCCTCGTTGTTGGCTGTCCAGCAGCAGGCGGGTCCGTCAGGAGCTGCTGTTTAACGTCATGACTGATTAACATCTTAAGAGGCTTGAAAGAAGGTGAAGGTTGTGGAATCAGCAATAATTATGAAAACTGATCTGATTTAAATCATGATTGAATCTAATTTTTAAAGCTTAATTTCAGCTTTCTGATGATCAAATTCATGGGGCCTCACTGATGTTTTGCATGATTTTGTGGACAGTAACTGCAGACTGTCAATAAGAAATGAGACCAGTTTAACCCTTAAAACTTATTTTATTTACAAATGCTGAGGCAGAGATTTGAGGGCTAAAGCTGCGTCTCCTTCATGAATCTGACGTCTGATCAGTAAACATCACCGAGGTTCTCCATGGCTCATTCTGACACGCAGTCTTTGATTTTTACCAACCTCTGACAATAAAGGCATGCTGGTGTGGAACATGGTGGAAGAGTCCTGAGGCTGAGCTGAGCTCTGGTTGGACGACTCTTCCACCATGCCGCTCTGGTTTGGTGCTTCACTCTTGTCTCGTGTTGCATGTGACCTGCATGTTGCATGTGTGTTGTGTCCCCTCCTGTCTACCACAGAGGATGTCAGCTGCGAGTTTGGCTCCTCAAAGTATTATGCCCTGTGCGGCTTCGGGGGTATCCTGAGCTGCGGCCTCACACACACAGCAGTGGTGCCCCTCGACCTGGTCAAGTGTCGTCTGCAGGTTTGTATGGAAGCAGCTACATGAGGAGGGGCATGTTCATTTAAAAGCAGGTACATGATCTGTAGCAGAGGACAGGAAGGTTGGGGTGGATGCACTCTGAGATGAACAGACCGACCAGCAGGAAACCAGAACTGGAATTAAATAGACCAGTTCACCAGTGTCCAGTTGCTGTGTACCAGTTTTTTACCCATCCTTTACACCGAGTGCGTTTGCGTCACGCTACGGCTGCACCTCTATTTTGTTCCGACCTCCATGACACGGCAGTTTTTACCGGGAGCGTGTCAGGTGTGGAGCGCCCACGAGTTAATTCCACCTAGCAGGATTCACGAGATCAAGAAATCACAGGAGTGGACAATCCTGTGACTCCACAGAAACATTGTCTATGGTGACAAAAAAAACACTGAGACCACCTGACTGCCTAATGCTTTCATGTTTCAATAGCGCAAATCTGCATGTGGGGCTTTTATTTTGAAAAATACCGGAAGCTTTTACACTGCTCCCGAGTCTGATTTCCTGTCTGCCCCTATCTAAACTGTAGAATTGACACATTATGATTGCTTGAAGCATCAGAAATCGACTCGCGCGTAAATTTAGCAGAGCGCCATGACAGTGCTTCTAATTCGCGCTGCGGAGCCCGGTGGAAACCAAACCATTGACGGCCGCAAATAGCAGCAGAGGTTGCAGCGCAGCCGTAACGTGCCACACACACACCCGGTGTAAAGGAGGGGTTACATGTTTATTCTGGTAAAGATTATTTCTACATGAATTAGGTCAGAGCTGCGACCTGTGCATCTCTGAGTTTGTCATCTTTGTTTTAATAATAAGAATCTGGTTTTATAATTTAGATCATAGCAGTGGTTCCTAAACTGGGGCAGCTAGGCTAAATAAAATGTAGTCTACGAAGTTCCCTCTGCCGTTGACATCAGCTAAGACTGATGGAGCAGCAGCCAGTAAACCGAAGCACCTGCCAGAAAGACTGCTTCATGGTGATGTCTGGAAGTTTCATTATCAGCCTGTCATCCACGTAAACGTCTGGGAACCACAGGATCATAAGTTAGGAAAAGACCCCTCCCTCTAAAACGGCCAAAAGTCTAGAGTAGATTTAGGATTTAGGGAAGACAGATTGCTTCATCCCACAGCTTCATTTAACTTCTGGATAAACAGGTCTTCTCCACCTACAGGTGAACCCAGATAAATACAAGAGCATCGGGAACGGGTTTTCAGTGACGGTGAGGGAGGATGGTGTCCGAGGTCTGGCCAAGGGCTGGGCCCCCACCTTCATCGGTTACTCCATGCAGGGACTGTGCAAGTTCGGCTTCTATGAAGTGTTCAAGATCCTCTACAGTGACCTCCTGGGAGAGGTGAGTCCACCACGGCGGTCACTGCAGCTTCACCAATCCACATCACACCTCCATCCTAGGGCTGGACGGCCAAAAGTTGTTAGGATATATTTCTTAATATCGCTTGATACGACACAATTCTGATATTTAGTTTGTGTGAAGCATATGGTATTTCTTAAAGAAATTATTTTAGTCATAAATCGTCGTACCGTAAACAAAATAATGTAACACTCAA
>JBAJHZ010000026.1:4159478-4170739 GCA_037177175.1 Melanotaenia australis | reverse complement strand
GGACTCTGCATCGGTCTGTCGTGGTGAAGAAGGAGCTGAGCCAAAAGGCAAAGCTCTCGATTTACCGGTCGATCTACATTCCTACGCTCACCTATGGTCACGAGCTGTGGGTAGTGACCAAAAGAACAAAATCACGACTACAAGCAGCTGAAATGAGTTTTCTTCGCAGGTTGGCCGGGCTCTCCCTTAGAGATAGGGTGAGAAGCTTGGTGATCCGGGAGGGTCTCAGAGTAGAGCTGCTGCTCCTCCACATCGAGAGGAGCCAGATAAGGTGGCTCTGCATCTGGTTAGGATGCCTCTTGGACGCCTCCCTGGTGAGGTGTTCGGGGCACGTCCCACCGGAAAGAGGCCCCAGGCCTGGGAACGCCTCAGGATCCCTCCGAATGAGCTAGTGAATGTGGCCGGGGAGAAGGAAGTCTGGGTCTCCCTGCTTGGGCAGCTGCCCCCGCGAGCCGACTCCAGATAAGTGGTAGAAAATGGATGGACGGATAAAGAGACAAGAATTTGTACATTAGTTACAATATGTATGCGACTCAGTTATGTAGCTTCGGTTTAGGTAAACATTTTGCTGCGTGGGGTGGGGGGAACATCTTCTCCCATATAGACAACATTTCTTTCATCATATGATGTGTTGTTTATCTTCTACTGGGAATAAAATATGGATGGATGAGATTTATAAATCACTGCCTTCTGCTATTCTATAATGATGATAAAGGTTTCATTCAGAGAGTTGTGGATGTGGCTGCTGCTCTCAGACAGTAACTGAAGACCAGCTGGATGAACTGTGGTGAAGACGAGTTGCTCTGCTGCTGCTTCAGTGATTT
Source organism: Melanotaenia australis (assembly GCA_037177175.1). Lineage (NCBI taxonomy): Eukaryota > Metazoa > Chordata > Actinopteri > Atheriniformes > Melanotaeniidae > Melanotaenia > Melanotaenia australis. Next base: position 4,169,915 of record JBAJHZ010000026.1, on the reverse strand, counting down.
TCCATCCACTGCCATGTTATTCCACCATCAGGGTGGAAGCGACAGCTGTCTTTGGGAGGATAAAACGACGCTTGTGGGTTTCAAACTGCAGCTGATGTGTGTGTGAGGAATAATGAGGCACCTGAAATGCAGAAGGTCAGCAGATTTAGCTGCTCCTCGCCGTCAGCAAAGAGCTCGCAGTCTGCAGATGCACCGCTGTTGTCATTACAGCCCATTTGTTGCTCATGAAGAGCACGGTTTGTCCAGCAGTGCTGAGAAAAGGTCTCATCTCTGAGAGAGACAGGGTGAGGGTGCAAGGGGTCATGGGAAATGGAGTCCATTTATGTGTTCTCTGTTTGTGGGCTCATCTTGTTAGCGGTGGTAAACTGAATAAAACATCAGCACAGAGAGATGGAAAGATGTTTCATGATCAGGATAAATCCTGCTTTTTGGACCGTTTCTACTTCGGGTGACGTCAGCATGTGGAGTCCTGTGATTGGTTCATTCCATCAGGTGATTTTGCTGCTGGTTTCTCCTTTAAAGTTGTTCTTTCATCTATAAAAAGTTTTCCACATTGGTGGATGGTTGTGTTGCTGGTTACAGACACAAAGCTCTGAGCATCGCTGCTTTTAAAACCCTTCAGCTTTCCTTTCTTTCTCTTTGAGCCAGTCATGGTGGGAAGAGATTCCCAGACATGGGAACAGATTCTAATGGAGGAGAAAAGAGAAGGTAAACAAAAGAAAGTAAATGAGGTAAAAGAGGAAAAGAAAACAAAGATCTACTAAATAGAAGGTTACAGCATCAACTGTTCAGTCTTAGCAGAAAAAGACAACCAGCTGCTACACCTGGATGTAAACAAACAACAACATATCTGCAACATCGTTAAGAAAACAAGACTGACATCATCAGAAGCGGCCATAAAAGGCAACAAAAAGAAAAGGAATCAGTCACAAAAACATCAGCAACACAAACATGAACATATTGTAGGTGTTGGTGATTAAACACAACACACAGTCTCAACCTGCAGGTTAGTAGATAACAGGAAGGATGCAAGGATCAGAGCCATACCAGGGGCCCCGGGACCCAGGAGACCAGCCGCCCCCTCAAGAGCACGTATCCCAGCCAGCCCGCCACCGGGACGACCACGCAGGCATGAGGGTATTTCTCTCTTTAATCAAGAGCGTAACTGTTTGATTTGGAAGCAAGATTTCTTGTTTTCACGCTCAAATATCATCTATATCTTTCTCAAAACTTTCTCAAAACAAAGCTCTCACACTCAAGAAGACCGCTCTTGCTCTTCCGACTGGCTGGGAGTAACAATAAAACCGGCATAAACCGGTTAAGGTAAAGTTATGTAGTGATCAGTATAAATAAAGGCCTATAGCAGGACTCTTAATCTTTGGTTCCTGAAGGTTTAGATGTTTACTTGTTTCAACACACCTGAATCTGATTCATGGGTCACTGCGCAGGACTTGATATAAATCTTTTTTTTTTTTTAAATTTTATTTAGTCTTTTGTTTGTCTGTAAAACATGAAATCAAAGTTAAAAATAACTAAAGTTTGGTTCTGTATAATCTGAAGACTTTGTCCTGTCGAAGAGGAGTTGCTGTGTTTCTCTGCACCACACAAACCGACAGCAGAACTGAGCATGTGCAGAAGCATTCATGCATCCAGCCATTGTTCCTGCAGCCGTTGTGCCGAGCATTGGAGGTCACCGTGACGCAGCGTTCCAGGTCACGTGATCAGGGGGGCGTGGCTGGACTAGCTGTGAGGAATTTGCAGGGGGTGGGGCAGCTCTGCTGTGCTCTGATTCAGAGCAGCTCTTTGTACTTTTCCCGGGTTAAAATAAGATGTGATTTACCAGAAAACCTGCAGAAAGGTCCAGGAACTGACCTGGAACATGTGGTGACAAACTTCGAATCAGGGCAGCTGATGAGTTTAAAATAGATGTCAGATAAAGTCAGAGCTCAGTCGCGTCCTGGAGTCACGTCAGGTCACCTCTGTTATCTAACCCTCGGTAACTCTTCCTAAACAATGAGCGCTGTTGTTCTCAAGCTGCCTCTAATTGGACGGATGCAGGATCAGCTGACTAACCTTTGAGTATGTCAGTAAACAGCAGTCCACATTTCTCCTGTATTTACAGTAATAAATGATGCACAGCAGCTCTGCTCACTGCTAGAGGAAACTCGTTACAATCAAGCATATAAAAGCTGATTTTCATATTTTTTGCATTAGCTGCAATTAACATGAAGTTAGCAGTAATTAACTTGAGGTTAGCTGCTACAGTTAGCATGAGGTTAGTAGAGTTTATCCTGGAAATGTGGCCAGCGACACCTACCAACACCTGGAAAGCTCACCACTATTTTCCATCAAACTGTCTGTGGTAGACACATTAACACCCTGATGGAGCAGCTTTAGCCTTCATCAGATGTCTGTATGTGTGCATTAAAATGTTGGACGGTGTTGGTCAGCTGATTCCTCCAGGACCTACAGGAGGTGGTCACTATCAGCCGGTTCACAAATAACTCCTTATACTGGAGTGAGAGTTTGAGTCATTTTAACAGAACTGATTAAATTGAAATTAATTTTGCTGTTGAATTGAATTTGCTTTTTTCTTTTGTTTAATTTAGTGTCATTTTTAATAGTTAATTTAATTGGCTGTAATTTTTGTGTGGTTGCACATATGGGTCACAGTTTGTTTTTTGTGCCCTGTTCTCATAATCTCTCCATCTCAGAGGACAGTGGTGAAGCTGCAGCTCTTGCAGGAAACGCTCTTGTCCTTCAAATGAATTAATCAGTTTTACTCTGTAGATTTTACTCTGGCTCCACATTAAAGCCGCTGTTTTAGATCCAGTAAACACACATCTAGTTAGAAACTGAGAAGGTGGACAGACAGGATGGTATAAAATGTGAAACACAAGGCCACAGAAAGATGGTGCAAATGGATCATTAGCTTTGTTTACCCAGCAGACCAGGTAGCAACAGTCCTGCAGCTCCGCCCACTTACATGATACCTGAGCAGGTTAAACACAGAAAAGCTGCTGGTCTGTTTATTTACTATTTAGTCAAAGGTGACTGCTTTGTTTCCTCTAAAATCCGAGGTGGCAGCTTCAAGGACAGATCAGCCTGTCTGATGATGACACCAGCAGGGTTCTGGTCAAAGGTGGGTCATGTGACCTGGTCCTGCTCTGATGTGAAGATCCAGAGGTGACAGTCACATGACTAAACAGTGTGAGATAATAAGAGAAAAGATGCCCAGTAGGTCACACTGCCAAAAATCCATGAAGGTGGAGCAACCAGGAAGAAAACTGCTTCTGTGAGCTGGAAACCTGCTGGTCTGCCAGAGAGTGAAAGGGGACTACAGTTTAACCTGCTGGAACTCTGAATATTGTTTTATCATGAGGAGGTCTGGTCCTGAACTGTGCCAGTAGACAGGAACATCTAATGGAATCAGGAAGAAGCTCTCCGGAGAGCTGAACTCTGGATTAACTTTCAGCGGAGCTCAGTTAATCACACTTTGCTCCATCTCCCTCCAGATGTAGCAGACACGTTTCTTAATCAGCTGCTTCCTGGTCACCAGCATGAAGATCATCCCGGTTTCCTGATTCAGTAAAAGTACTCGGCTCACTAAAAACAGTTTTACCTCCAACCTCCAGTCTTACTAGCTGTGTGCGCATGTTGTTCAGGACAACTGGGACCTTTGCCTCCCTCTGATAAGAGCAGTTTTTATCTTATCCTGCCCCAAATAAGAAGCAATCAGTCGATCTGAATAACCGAAGCCTGACATCCAGCTCGACCCTCCTCCCCACGTGCGGCCCATCCTCCTCGTCCTCCTCCTCCTCTTCCTCCTCGTTGGCAGTTCAGCTTCTTATTAGTCTCGCGCCTTACCAGCTGCCTGCCAAACACCGAACCATCTCCTGGACCGGGACCAGATAACCTCTATCAACCTCTTCTCTCCACCTGTGAGTCTCTGTTTTGCGTTATTTATTGTTTTCTGTATTTCCGCGTCTCTGCGGGCCGCCCAGCGCCGCGTGCAGCTCTCGTTAGCAGTTATGGATGCGCGAGCTGTTGACGGTGTTAGCTAGGTCAAGCTGAATGTCACGGAGCGGTTCGGAGCATCTCCACGGCCACAGAACCGATTAAAGCCATTAAAATAAATTTCATTGAGTCTGAAAATGCACTGAGTCACTTTGTTTTTTCTCCAGCTGTGCGATGAGATTTCTCTTTTATTTAACACCGTTTCTTCAGCGTATTTCCGCACTGCGCGCGACTCTGATGGGTTTCTGTTCAAATGACGCGAATAAGACGGAAACAACTAAAGAACTAGGGCGGTTCTGGTTCGGTATCGGGTTACTGACGGACCGGTGTTGGATGTGGACGTTTTTAGGCCTCATTATTGAGAGAGAGGCCCAGCTGGTCTACAAACCAAAACCAGCCTGGCTGGAGGCTGGAAACCTGGCATACTGGGGTGGGTTGGGTTAGGATAGTTTAGGTTAGGATGGTTTAGGTTGGTTAGGATGGTTTGGGTTGGTTTAGGTTGGTTAGGATGGTTTGAGTTGGTTATTGCTGGTTATGTTGGAGCAAGCCGGGCTGGGTCTCCAGCAGAGGACAGAGCAGACACCACCTGACTGCCTCAGTTCAGCCGACCTTGATGTGACTGACATGTTCACATGTCTGCAGGCTAAATATTACACAACATACCATCAGGCTTTGTTTCTCCTGGCTGCCGACGGTAAAGGTCGGGATTGTCCAAACTGAGGCTCCGGACCCTCAGGGGCCCCTCTTGGATCTCCTCCTGGTTGGTCTTTAGCACTCAGACAGCTGTGCTGCTTCATGGGACAGAGGAAGGTCATGGAGGAGCTTTATCAGCATTATGTGACAATAAATACCTGGACCTGAATCAAAGTCTAATTATTGATTATAACATCAGTTGATGTGAGAGGGCTGAGATTGTTTCTGTCAACACAAACTCAGAGGTGATGAAGGGCCAACAGAGGACCCATCTGATGGAAATTTAGGATAAAATTTGATTTTTATTCTGTATTTGAACTTTTCAGGGGCAGGAACTACAGATGTGTACTACATTTTTTTTTTATCAAGATTATTTCACAGATGATTAAAAACAATATCTGTGAATAAATTGGTGAAAAGATTTTCTGTCTTAATGAGAATTTTGAAAGAATCTCCCACTGTGCTTGTTATTGTAAGGAAATCTGGAATACAATGAATATTTTTTGAATGAATTTCAGATGCTTTTGCAGTAAAAAATAAAACAACCTTTACTGCAGTAAACCCAGTGTTTTATGTGGCAACAGTTACGCTAAAATGTGAGACAGTGTGAGGGACCAATACATTTGCCGGTCTTTTTCTTGTAGTAGTTATAATTTATTTAGTTGCCAACAAACTTTGCTCCCCTCTTCAGCCCAGTAGTTCACAGTAATGCGTAAGTTAGCTGCTGGTTTGCCGACTCAAATTCAATACGAGAAAAGGAGACGAACACCAACGAAGAAGACGACAGCCAATGTGTGTGTGAGTGGGGACGAACGATCTCTGTGATTGGCTAATGTGTGGAAAGAGGCGGGTCTTCGGGGAATTTATTATTCCTCAGTGTTGCCAACTTAGCAAATTTGTCTCTTTAGCGAGTTTTCAGACCCCTCTAGCGATTTTAAAAAAGCAACTAACGAGAAATAAAGCAACTTTTTCTGGTATTATTGGAGATTTTTGGAGACTGACGTGAATGAATATAGTTAACTCTTGCCAATGAGGAGCGGTGCTGTGCAGACCCCTTTCATACGAAGCTTGGTCTTCTCGCAGCAGCTGTATTCAGAGCAGACGACGTTCACCTCTGTTTCATGACCAGGCTGAAAATGAAAGTACAAAGCTGCTGCTGGAGGATCCTGCGCTGGCTTATGGTCAAATAGTAATGTCTATTGATGAAGAGTTTGGACAAAAATGTTTAAAGGTTGTGTTGTGAAATGTGAAAGATTCCTAATTTAAAAAAACAAACAAAATACACTTAAACTGAACTAAGAATAAAGTAAATATTGACAGAATTATTTTATTTTATTTATTTATTGCTGTTCTAAACATTTTTAGGTTGTCTTTTTTTTTTCTTTTTTTTTTTTATCAATTTTTGTCTTTCCCACAACATCCCTCTTTATGGCAGCATCCATTATATGTTCCATCCAGCAGCGCCAGACCTAGCATGCAGAGCCCACGTCATCACAGCACCGCGGGCTAGCTTGCTAGCGGGGTAACGAAGTAGCGAGAGCGATGTCGGTCGCGTGGCCGTATTTTTTGTTAAAGTCTGAAAAGACAGCTGAGTGCAGCACTTGTCATGAGCAGGTTTCCCATGGTGGAATAGAACCGGAAAGTTTAATACGACCAATCTCACCACGCATTTCAAGCAGTATCACAGCAACTAGCGCAACGCTTTCATACTTCACACTCTTCATCATCTTCAAACAGAATCCCCACATCATAGAGGAGGAGGAAGGGCAGTCTTTCCTTTAGTAAGCCACTTTTCTGCTTGTTACTAGATTGAGGAGTTTATTCTGTTTACACTGTTTTTGTGAAGGCGAAGAGCAATGACCACCTTGTTTTAGGCAAAAATCTAACCTTTAAATTTAGTCAGTTGTTTCTCATGCCTGCTGTTCTGACTGATTTCACTTTATCAAACCTTTTCTCACTGAAGAATAAGTAAATGTATGTTTAAAGCTGATATCGGATTGATTTCGGTATCGTACCAGAAGTGAAAATGCTGTATCAAGACACTCCTGTTATTAAATAATTTTAAAAATATACTTTAAGTGGAGCCTTGGCTATTTTATGATTAATGACCTACTTTTAAAGAACAGAAACACCAAAAGTATACTCAACCCTTCATTCAACCACCTTCCTCCTAACCATGACAGAGTTTTAAAAAAGAAAATCAGCTTAAAAGACGACGTCAGTAAAAACTAACAAAGAACAGACCAGAACATTTAATAAATATTTAAATAACATTTTAAAGTAAATGAAAAATAAAAGCTTCTTTTGGTGGGAAATTTCTACCAGGTGCGTGTGCGCTGCATTCTGGCCGTGCCGCGGTTCCGTTCCGACCTCCATCGCGTCCAGCTCAGCGGTTCCGATAGGGCCAGAAAGGAAATCAGACGGGAGCAGTGTAAAGCGTCTGGTAAATTTCAAAATAAAAGCCCCTGTGCAGATTCCTCTCCAGAATGAGATGCTCCACCTTTCATCATTACCCTTGTTCACTGGCACATTAGAGGACTGGTGTGGGCAGATCTGAGGCTGAATCAGTTTTGAAACCTTGGAAAAACTGTAAAACTAAGCAAACATACAGAAAATGCATCAGTACCTCACTGGTAATACGTTCATTGTCCCTGAAGCTGGTCTGGTTTTGGTCCGGATGTCTTTGAACTGCTGTAGGTCCAGGGTCCTGCTGTAGGTCCAGGGTCAGGGTCCTACCTTTTGATTCAAATACTCAGTGGATATAAAATATTTACACCACAGTGTGTCTCAGAGTTTTTTTCATCATGGACGAGTCGCCACTTCTGTGGTTTTGTGGATCCAGCTAGGCGAACTGCACTCGCTGGCACACCATACCTCACACGCTCCCGGTGTGGATTGACCCGCCACAGAGGTCAGAACAAAACCACGACACAGCTGGAACATGGCGCACACGCACCTGGTGGAAACTGGGGGTGATTCAGAGAACACCTGGTCCGATCCGAGAGCTGTCGGTTTAAAGGTCGTTCCGCTCCGACTGGAACGATGTTGCTAGTTGTCAGTCAGCTGGCTCTAACTAAGAAGATGGGAAGGTTGGAAAAGGGTGAACCAAACATCGGGACAGTAAACTCAAAGCAGCTTGATAACTTTCATTTTTTTTCTTTAACTTTTTCTAACAGAATCCAAGAGAGACGATGATACTTTTGTCGTCTTGGCTTCATTCCAGCCGTAGAGGAGCATTATTTTTCTTCTTTTCAGACACACACAGAACTTTCTGCTCACTGGTTGATCTTTGGCTGCTCCTGATTGGATGTTACCATCAATCTAAGCTCTCAAATTTTTGGAAAGTCTGACAGGAAGCGGCTTCATCATCATGTCCAGGTCTAAGTAGAGGTCTCCTAGCAACATAGTAGTGATAGTGATCTTTTTATGATGAATTGTGATAAATAAATGGAAAACCTCCTTATATCACCATTATTTATCTTCTTTCTTCCTCATTCTGATGCTCAGTTTGAACTCCAAGTCGTCTCCACCATGTGTCTGCATGATTACATGCTGCCGTGTGATTGGCTGGTTGGTTATGTGTTAAGAAGCAGGTGGAGCTGATTTAAGTGTGAATGATACAGAGCATTCAGTCTGAATTAAAATATTTAAATGAACTCAGACATTGTTTTCCCTCCATGTTGCTGATATCTGTATCATTTTTATTACATTATATTTTATCAGTGCTCAAACATCAGGTGTCTCCAAGGACGCCATATCCTTGTCTTATACTGTTGTGTGATTGAAGCACAGACTCTGAAGTCCTGCCATTGTCAAACGTGCAGAAACACATGAAACCATCATGATAACACCAACACATGATGGCGGTCTGGGTTCTGTTGGTTCCGTTTGGGATGGAGCGGGAAGTGAGGGGGCCGACCCTCACAATCCTGATAAAATGTTGCTATTCAACATGAAGATTAGCTGCAGTCCGGAGGCATTTGTGCCGCTACCATGATGTCTCGCTTTCTGATGCCCCGCCGCTCAGCCTGTAAGTGTTTGTAGACGTATTTTCACCCTGGTGGGATGTTTTCCTGTTGCTGTGTGATGGTGTTAGGTTAAACGGATCAGATGAAGGAGGAGGAGCAGCGTTGTTTCTGATGGCTGTGCCTCTGTTTGGATGGAAGAAGAGTTTTAATGGAAATGGAAACGAAGAGTTTTTGTTTCAGAGAAGATATTTGTAACTCTGGTCTGACCCAGTAAGGTTTAAAATCCTCCGACTTATCGGCTGATTCTGATGAGACTCTGCGAACGATATGTTTCGTGTAAAGAGCTGTCATTTTCCAAAATATTCCTAGAGTTAGAGCAGTGTCCTTCAGCAGTTATCTGCTTCCTGGTTCACATTCCTGGTTTTGCTACTTTTCCAAAAGATTAGTTTAATTCCTGAACGGAACCTGGTTCTGCAGAAGACAGACGAGTTTAAAAGCTTTTCTCCTCTAAGCAACATCAAGACCAACATCTTTATTTGGTTTGGGGTTACACATGTCACCATGGCAACAGATGCCCCAGCCTTATTTACAGACGAAGGGTCTTGATCAAAGGGAAAGACGGGGGTCAGATGAAAACCTGTTGAACGTCATAATGGATCAGAACCAACCCAGCCACTTTAGATGAGGGATTTTTACAGAAATGATCAGTTCCTGTGGATTTGGGTTCTGGTACTGCTCAGCTGATCACAGATGTTCTGGTTTCTGTCTTCAGCAGTGATCATGTCCTCAGTGCTCCAGAAGCTGATCAGCCCCCAGGCCGGCTCCGGCCCAGAGCCACCCAGGAACAAGGTGACCGTGGTGGGAGTGGGTCAGGTGGGCATGGCCTGCGCCGTCAGCATCCTGCTGCGGGTAAGACTCTTCCTCTCCACTTCCTCCTGATCCGGTCCAAGTTCTGTTGTCTCATTATGTCCTCGTCTCTCAGGACCTTTGTGATGAGCTGGCTCTGGTAGACGTGATGGAGGATCGTCTCAAAGGAGAGATGATGGACCTGCAGCACGGCAGCCTCTTCCTAAAGACCTCCAAGATCGTTGCCGATAAAGGTCCGAACCTGCACGTGGACAGGGTTCGACAGGTCCAGAACTCTCTGAATGTCACTCAGCAGGATTTTTTTCTGTCTCTGTCCTCCATCAGATTACGCTGTGACCGCCAACTCTCGCCTCGTCGTGGTGACGGCTGGCGTTCGCCAGCAGGAGGGAGAGAGCCGCCTCAACCTGGTGCAAAGGAATGTCAACGTCTTCAAGTCCATCATCCCTCAGATTGTCAAGTACAGTCCCAACTGTACTCTCATCGTGGTGTCCAACCCCGGTGAGGACAGGCCGCGTTCCCAGGATTCACACAGAACAATGGTGTTTCCGTCTCTAACTCGCTCCTCTCTGTTTATGTTGATGCAGTCGATGTTCTGACCTATGTCACCTGGAAGCTGAGCGGTCTGCCCAAACACCGTGTTATCGGCAGCGGCACCAACCTGGACTCGGCCCGCTTCCGCTACATGATGGCTGAACGCCTCGGCATCCACTCCAGCTCCTTCAATGGCTGGGTGCTGGGCGAGCATGGAGACACCAGCGGTGAGTCGGACACAGACATCTTCATCGCTGTGGTTCTGTAGGTCTTCGTCTCTATTCTGTAGGTCAGGGCTACTCAATTCGGTCCTACGAGGGCCGCAATCCAGCAGGTTTTCCATGTATCCCTGCACCAACAC
>JBAJHZ010000026.1:4014073-4027957 GCA_037177175.1 Melanotaenia australis | reverse complement strand
TCATGTTTTTTAATTGCATTACAGGAAATAAAGAACTTTTTCACAATATTCTAATTTTCTGAGACAGTCCTGTATAGGATGTCAGAACCTGACAAATGTTAGAGGAAGAATCTGGAACATGAGGCGAGAGACCTGAGAAAAGTCAGACGACACATCTGGAAAGTGGAACGTGAGAACCTGAGAGATATCAGAGGAAATGTCTAGAACATAGAACTTTAGAAATGTCAGGGCAAACATCTGGAACATAGAATTTTAGAATCTGAGAGATGTCAGGGGTAACACCTAGAACATAGAACGTTAGTACCTGAGAGATGTCAAAGGACACATCTGGAACGTAGAACGTTAGACCCTTGGAGTTGCCAGGGGAAACACCTGGAACATAGATTGTTAGAACCTTAGGGATATCATTTGAAACACCTGTAACACAGAATGGTTGAACTCGAGAGATGTCTGGAAATATGTGAAACATAGAGCATTAGAACCTGAGAGATGTCAGAGAAAACATCTGGAGTGTAGACCATTAGAACCTTAGAGATGCCAGGGGACACATAGAACAGTACAACCTGAGAGATGTCATTGGAAACATCTGAACATAGAACTTTAGAATCTAAGCGGTGTCAAGGAAACATCTGGAACATAGAATGTTAAAACGGGACTTGTATGATTTGTTCAGGTAACAGTTTACTGCAGGTCTCAACTCACCTGTAGAATGTGCCTGTCGAAAGCTCGTAATTGGTCCGTCCTGGCGATCAGAACCCCGTCCTGTGTTACTTGGTACAGTCGGGATGGAGGATGGAGATAGTAGTGGATGTTTGGATTCACGCCCTGTTATTGGACAGGAGTTATGTTATCCAGGTGATCCAAGGCAACTTTATTTATAAAGCATTTAATGAAACAACAGGTACTGATCAAAATGTTTAATACTACGAATTGATAACACATTAAGACACAAAAGAACAGATCTGACAATGTAACACAATAAAATAGTAAAAGCAAATTGAAATATAAACAAAAGATAAAAATATTATTATAATAACAACAAGATAAATAGAACGCAAATATTTAATGAAATTTAGAGTTAAACTCTTGACCCAACTCTCAAGCTGGGTCAAAGGCCAATGAGAAGAGGTGGTTTTCATTAAAGCTCTAAAAATATACAGTAAAGAGGTCGTTTATAATGCAGCGGCAGCACATCCCATAACTGAGAAGCTGGCACCTCATCCTCGGCACATCCGGGACCTGAGGGGCCCGGAAGAGGATGCAACAGCTCAGGCCAGGCACCTCAATGACTTATCAAAATTTTAAAATGAAGCCTAGCAAGCCCAGGCAGTCAGTGTTGCAAAGCTAAAACAGGAGAAATGTGGCTACCCATTAGCAGACTCGCAGCAGAGTTTTGTCCCAGCTGGAGACGGAATGGGAAGACTGGGAGAAAGAGAATCAAAGTGATTAAGCCATGGGTAATAAAAGCAGGATCAATGATCTGCCTCATCTGCTGATCTACAGGTGGGGCAGCACGTATTCTTACATCAGAGAAGTCGTGGTCTGACACCTGGACCTGTAACACCTGGTTCCCATAGGTAGAGACAATTGAGGCGGGGCTAGAGCTCTGGATGATGAAGCCTTTATAGGTGGTTCTGTTGAAGACTGGAGAGAACTTGTTCTCACACAGAACTCTGACCAGAACTGATGCCACACTGTACTTCAGTCTGTCATCTATCTGGCATACCTGGACAGGACAAGGCAGGTGGACTGTCACAAGAGATGGCAATGAAGAAAGCAGAAAAGAGGAAGTCATTTGGTTACCATGATGCTGAGTGTGAAGTTTGCTGCCAGCCGTCGGTCGCCCACAGCTCTGGTTAACCGGATCTCACCTGTCCTGTTGTTAATAACAAACCTGTTCTGGTCATCACCTGTGGGGTCAAACACATACACTTGTTCACACCTGTTCACATCTGTTCACAGAACACCTGTGTCCTCACACTGATGATGACCTGAGAGGATGGAGTAGACAAGACGTGAGTCGATCCCTCTGTCTCCATCCTCTGCTCTGATAGGACCAGGAGAGAAATCCAGAACCACATCCTGAAAAACAAGCACACCCATAAACAACATCCACCTGGTCTCAGGTGATGCAGGGGGTATACCATCAACATAAAACTCAGCTGAGGAAATCAGACAAAACCCAGCTCCATTTCCAGTTATTCCTCCGGTCATTCCATTAACCCAGGTTTGGTCCTAAAAGGCCATAGCTGGTTTTAGGTGTTTCCTGCTCCAACACACCTGATTCAAATGAATGAAAGAATACTCAAATGTTTTGAAAGAGTTGCTAGATGACGGGCCCGCGGTGCATTTTCACCCGAGAGAACGGGTGAGAAGACCAGAACTGGTGGGAAGTCTGAGCAGAGCACAGGGACAGAAACTACATTACCAAAAGCTTTTTACTACGCTTACGTGAATACCTTAAAACAACTGATCTTTTTCTAATATTGTAGAAGATTGAGGCCAAATGTAATAAAATAGATACCTTGATGTAGTTTCTCTCCCTGTGCTCTGCTCAAACGTCCCATCAGTTCTGTTCTTCTCACCGTTGTCTGTCTCTTGGGTGAAAATGCACCGCGTGCCTAGAAACCTTCTATTGTGTCAGTGAATTTGTAGTGTTTTCTTCTTGCAGTTGTTTTTGTTTATGCAGCATGTTTCTGTATTTGCAGCGCGTTTGCACCTGTCAGCCACCGTAGAATATGAACTAAATATGGCATCAAAGTTGCGAAGTTGGCAACAGTGACCGCAGTAATGGCAAAGGGTATTTTCTTGGATTCTTAACACATGACGAAATTGCAGTGCGTAATACTGGAAATTATTTTAACCAGTTATTTTTTAATGTCACTGTTTTTGTGATAATTTGGAGCCAAAATCCATATTATTGCCCAGCCCTAGTTTCTAATGTTCTTCTGTAAATTTATTAAAATTCTTTATAAAATGTTCTCCATCAATAACCTGATATGGTCTTTGCATTCAACTGATCAATAAAACAGAGACTCCTGCATGAGGATACTCACTGCTTCAGCATGATCATTCTTCAACCCACCTTCTGTGACTGGCTCCTGGACTTCCTGATTGCTGGACTCCAGTCTATCAGGACTGGAAATCAGACCTTCGTAGTTCCAGACACTGGAACCTCTACACCCGGTCCACCCACAACTGTGTCGCCTCCCACAAGGGCAACATCGTTCTGCAGTTTTCAGACAACACCACGGTGATTGGACTAATCGCTTGTGGAGAAGACATGGCTTACGGGAGGGAGGTGTCCACTCTGGTCTCATGGTTTGAGGACAACAATCTCACCAATCAACACAGACAGAACAAAAAAGATGACAGTGGACACGAGGACGGAGAAGAGTCGTCTCTACAGTCTACTGTTGATCAGAGAGCTTGAGGTGGAAAGGGTGAGCAGCTTCAAAGACCTTGGTCTCCACGGGTGAAGTGCTCATCTGGATGCTTCACATCCCACAGCAGGTCAAGAAGACTTGTCAGTGACAGGACATCTTTGAGAAAGTTTGGACAGTCGCCTAAATTCCTTAGGAACTTCAACAGTGGCTGCATGGAGAGCATCTCAACCAGCTGCATCAGCGTCTGGTACGGCAGAATGACTATCTCAAATCTTAAACCCTGCAGAGAGTCCAGAGCACATCTGCTCACCAGTTCATCATGGTTTGGGCAGGTAGGACAGGTGAGTGTGATTCCATAAGTCTTTCTCATGGATGTGGTGCCCAGGAGCTGCTGCAGCAGACTGGTCAGACTTATCAACACAATCCAGACTTTCCCTTCATTTTAGAGTACACCCCACCATCACAGATTACCCCCCATGTTTATGGAGTACCCCCCATCTTCACAGATTACCCCCCATGTTTATGGAGTACCCCCCACCTTCACAGATTACCCCCCATGTTTATGGAGTATACCCCATCTTCACAGATTACCCTTCACCTTCATGGAATAACCCCCAGCTTCATGAAGTACCCCCCACCTTCATGGAATACCCCTAGTGAAAGGTGTTTGTGTTTACCTGGTGTTTGTGGGTTATGTTGGCGGTATACGTTGGGTTCATGCAGATGGGGACACCTGGAGACACAGGTGTGCAGGGCAGGAAGTGAGGATACTGGTCATCACCGTCCTCCACGTTCACGGTAACAACAGCAGACGTGTTGAACTTCTCCACAGTGTTGGATTCCTGGTTATTGATATGAGATTTAATGATCTTTCAACTTCACGACATGACGAAGCCAGAACAATGAGTAGAATGTGACATGATTCCTGCCGTTCTACATGTGCTATTTAATCAGAAAGTCTTGGATAAGAGGGTTCCTGCTGTTCTAGTTGTTCTATTTAACCAGAAAGTCCTGAAACAGAGGGTTCCTGCTGTTCTACATGTTCTATTTAACCAGCAAATCCTGGATTAGAGAGTTCCTGCCATTCTAGATGTTCTTTTTATCCAGAAAGTCCTAGAAGAGAGGGTACCTGCCGTTCTACATGTGCATTTTAAACACAAAGTCCTGGATCAGAGAGTTCCTGCTGTTCTAGTTGTTCTATTTAACCATAAAGTCCCAGATCAGAGGGTCCCTGCCATTCTAGTTTTTCTAATTAACCAGAAATTCCTGAAACAGAGGTTTCCTGCCGTTCTACACATACTATTTAACCAGAAAATCCTGGATTAGAGAGTTCCTACCGTTCTACATGTTCTACATCAAAGAGTTCCTGCCATTCTATTTGTTCTATTTAACCAGAAAGTCCCAGATCAGAGGGTTCCTGCCGTTCTACATGTACTGTTTAACAGAAAGTCCTGGAACAGAGGGTTACTGCTATTCTAACTGTTCTATTTAACCTGAAAGTCCTGAAACAGAGGGTTCCTGCTGTTCTACATGTTCTATTTAACCAGCAAATCCTGGATTAGAGAGTTCCTGCCATTCTAGATGTTCTTTTTATCCAGAAAGTCCTAGAAGAGAGGGTACCTGCCGTTCTACATGTGCATTTTAAACACAAAGTCCTGGATCAGAGAGTTCCTGCTGTTCTAGTTGTTCTATTTAACCATAAAGTCCCAGATCAGAGGGTCCCTGCCATTCTAGTTTTTCTAATTAACCAGAAATTCCTGAAACAGAGGTTTCCTGCCGTTCTACACATACTATTTAACCAGAAAATCCTGGATTAGAGAGTTCCTACCGTTCTACATGTTCTACATCAAAGAGTTCCTGCCATTCTATTTGTTCTATTTAACCAGAAAGTCCCAGATCAGAGGGTTCCTGCCGTTCTACATGTACTGTTTAACAGAAAGTCCTGGAACAGAGGGTTACTGCTATTCTAACTGTTCTATTTAACCTGAAAGTCCTGAATCAGAGGGGTCCTGCTGTTCTACATGCGCTATTTAACCAAAAAGTCCCAGATAAGAGGGTTCCTGCTGTTCTACATGTTCCACTTAACCAGAAAGTCCATGATTAGAGGGTACCTGCTGTTCTACATGGGCTATTTAATCAGAAAGTTCTAGGTGAGAGGGTTCCTGCCAGATAGTATGTGCTATTTAACTGTAACAGAGGGTACCTGCTGTTCTACCTCCTGTTCTACATGTGTATTTTAAACAGAAAGTCCTGCAACAGAGGGTTTCTGTTGTTCTAGATGTTCTATTTAACCAGAAAATCCTGGATTAGAGAGTTCCTGCCATTCTAGTTTTCTATTTAACCAGAAAGTCCTACTTCAGAGGGTTCCTGATGTTCTAGTTATACTATTTAACCAGAAAGTCCTGAAACAGAGGGTTCCTGCTGTTCTAGATGTTCTAATTAACCATAAAATCCTGGATTAGAGAGTTCCTGCCATTCTAGTTTTCTATTTAACCAGAAAGTCCCACTTCAGAGGGTTCCTGCTGTTCTACATATTCTATTTAACCAGAAAGTCCCAGATCAGAGGGTTCTTGCTGTTCTGTACTGTTTAAACAGAAAGTCCTGGAACAGAGGGTTACTGTTGTTCTACATATTCTATTTAACCAGAAAGTCCTGGATCAGAGAGTTCCTGCCATTCTAGTTGTTCTATTTAACCAGAAAGTCCCAGATCAGAGGGTTCCTGCCGTTCTACATGTACTGTTTAAACAGAAAGTCCTGGAACAGAGGGTTACTGCTGTTCTACATATTCTCTTTAACCCGAAAGTCCTGAATCAGAGGGGTCCTGCCATTCTAGTTGTTCTATTTAACCAGAAAGTCATGGAACAGAGGATTCCTGTCGTTCTAGATGTTCTATTTAACCAAAAAGTGCTGAGTGGACTTACCTGGGCCCACATGATGAGCTGCAGGTGACTTCTGCTCTCGTAGTCCAGAGGTTTATTCAGGACGATGTTCCCACTGTTGGGTAGGTCAATCCTGAAGAACCAAGCGTCCTCCTGCAGGTACCAGGAAACAGGTGATGCGTGATGGTGTGGGGACTGATGGTTCCCCGTCAAAGGTTTGAGAGGATCTTACTGATGATGTATCGATGATGTAGCGGATCATGTCTCCGTCAGCATCGACTGCCCTGACAGTGAAAACCACCGAGTTCACTGCTGCCAGCTGTTCAGGATACAATGAGAGCTGGATCAGATTGATGTAATCGACTGTCTCCATATTTAACCTCACAGATGCTTTGGATCCATCTGATTGATCCGACTCGGTCGCCATGTTTTACCTCACTGATGCTGAATGGCTGAATTGTTTCCTGCAGGAACATGGGTTTGTTGTCATTTTCATTCAGAATCTCCACCAGGATCCTGTAGTGACTCTGGAACAGTTTTAGTTGGTTTTTATATCCCTTACCCTCAGGAATCACATTTGTTCTCTACTGATGGTCAGTCTCTGGGATCTTACCTGTATAATGTCATTTTCATAACAGGTGAGTTCTGCTATCAACACCGGCCCCTGAACCTGAATAAAAACACATAATAATAACTTATTTCCAGCAGTCCATCATGTTAGATATCACAGGAATGAGGCGTGTCCATGGGGAACCTCTCGATCCAGGACTCTGGAAGCAGACGAGTTGAGCCTGATTGATCGACCCTCTAAGTAGAACCACTCGGCGTTGGCTCCGGTCAGACAAAGGCGGATGGCGTTAGATCCTGGATCGGTGCTGATGTTGATGTCAGAGATGAACTCGCCAACCGGACTGTTCTCTCTGACTGATGCAAAGATGTCTGAGCCACTGAGACACAGGCTGGCTGAGGAGGAAACACTGCCAGCAGTTACTGGTTGGATCTATTATCTTACTGATCACATAGTGAAAGTCTGATAATTATCAGTTTCCTTCTCTTCACCAGTTCATCTTAACACTCAGAAGGCTGAGACCAGAGAAGCACTGATCATGAGAGGTATGGATGTTGACCCGTCTCACCTGTAACAACTTGATAGGAAACTCTGACAGCCACCTGCCATAGTAGCAGCCTGCAAGGCTTCAACATCTTCCTCCTCCACCTAATCAATACACAATCAATCAGTCTGATCAAGTCACTGCAAGAAATATCACAGTTCAGGGAAATCTGGGTTCACTGTAAAATATGACAAAATATGGAATACAGAGTAAATTTAACACTATTTTTACTCATCCATCCATCCATCCATCCATCCATCCATCCATCCATCCATCCATAAATTAATGATCAACCAAATAAAAACTACAGTATCACCGATCTGCTGAATTAAAAGCTAAAAGTTTCAGTCCAGTTAATTCCCTCTAATTTGCTTTGGTTTAAGCAGAATCTATTTCCTGTATGAACTGGAATAACTGGTTCTGTAGTGAAACGTTCCAGGTGGATTCTGCTCCAGCTCAGCAGGTGTAAGCCGTGGACCCCCGCTGATTCTTCAGGAATAGAAATGTAAACAACTCACCTTTCTTGCTCTCTCTCTCCTGCTGGCCTACAGGTGGCCGATGTCTCTCGCCCCAGCTCACTTCAAATCCGAGTTCAGCCTTATGTTGTCACAGCTTCATGTTTCTGTGTTCCAGCAGCAGAACCTCAGCTTGTCCACGGAGAGACCGCCGGTGCGTGCGTGTGCGTGCATGCATTAGAGGCTTACGCAGCATTAATAAGCTGGATAAGTAGGCCAACACGCTGCAGGACTTTAAACCTACAGGAGCCTGTTAGTTCCACCTGCTGCTGTGTTCCTCATCAGCTGATCAGCAGCTGATTAGCAGCTCAAGTCCACTCCTTTACTTCATAATTAAACACTTTCTGTTGATGAAGCAGAAAGTTGAGGTTCAAACAGAAAAACTGAAGCTGACCACATGGAGAGGATTAATTTCCTCCTGTTGATCTTCATCCTGAGGAAGACTGGGCAGTAGTGTTTCAGTGTTTGTTGACATGTAATGAGCATTTAGAAATGTCTCAGTGGAGCTGTCAAACCTACATGATGATACTGGACTGGACTGATCCACCTACTCTGGGTCGAAACTCTGCAGAACCCATATGATGAATCCCAACTGAGCATTTTCTGTCCACTTAGATATGTCAGGAGATTTCAGTTCAGCTCCCTATCTGACATCAGGGGAAAAGTCTCACATCTACTTTACTGGTTTTCCACCAGTTTGATCCTCAGCTCTGATAAACCTGATCACAGATTAAACTCACCAGATCCAGACCCTCACCATCACATCTTTGTTAAACCAAAGTCCTCTGACCCAACTTCTGTCTCTGAAGTGTCAGGAATGATCTTTAATTACCTGTGACAAGGATTAACTAGTCATTATCCGCCCTCCCTCCTCACCATGTCCTGGCTCTGCCCTGATGCCAGATCCTGACCACAGGATTCTGACCACAGGATCCAGACCACAGGAATCTGACCAGAGGATCCTAATGCCAACCACAGGACCCTGACCACATCAGCTGCTTCCACATTCCTTTGAATTGAAATGATTCCAGATTTTAAATTTTCTGGCCATGTCTGAAATCAGACTGACAGGACAGAAATGTCTCACCACACCTGTAGTATGACTGCATCAGTTTGCAGTCAATTATAAACAAGGGTAGACCTACAGGGGCTAACAGATGGCTAACGGCTAATAGACCACTAACGACTAACAGAAACTAACACAAGGTTTTTACCAACTTTTTCTGGATGATAAGTCTGAAATCTAAAGTTAATACAGGTGGCCCATATTTCCTCTGGCGTAACAAATGTCTTAAAAGGTTCAAAAGATCTAAACTATCCATGGTCTCCTCTCTCACTTGCTTGCTTAACTTTTTAGCAATTGTGTGCTCAAACGGAGGAGTCTGAGATCTTTCCCTTTGTGACCTCACGATGGGTGTGCACAGGCACCACTCATGAGCATTTAAAGGTTCAGACACAGAAACAGCCTATTCTCATTAGAGCTCACTAAAGCCACATTTGGAATGGCTGAAATTAAGAACCAAGGCTGAATTTAGGGTAACACACTTTGAAAACAATGTTGTTGGACCGCTGAAACCCATATGAAATAAAAGAAAAAACAACAAAAGTATAATATGGAACCTTTAACCATAATTTTACAGCTGTTGCTAATCTGGTCAGTATGTTTCCTTTAGCTTCAGGTTAATATTGAAAAATACATGTTTCTGCAGATGCTTTTACTGTTTGCCCGGTATTGGAAGACAAAGTAAGAGTGAGCCTATCCTCCCTGTCAGTTGATAGGGCCACATGTTTGGACCTCATTCCTTCCAGGTTTCTGAGAGATAGAGCTGTTGTAACATCTTACTTATATAATCAATCTCTCCATTAGTCAGGGTGTTTTTCCAAATGAAATGAAAAGGAATAGGGTGGTAAGAAAAATGGTAGATCTGATATTGGAAATTTTAGTCCAGTATCAATTCTGACCTCAAAGGTTCTTGAGTGTCTCATCTATGAGCAGGTGGAGGAGTATATTATATATTATTATATTATTAGACAAAATCTGCTGTATGGCTTCAAGTTTAGATTTAGAGCAGCACACTCAGATGACACCTGTCTCATTTATCTCTTTGATTTCATTCATCAGAATTTTGATCAATGAAATTTCATCAATATGCTATTTCTTGAATTGCACAAAGTATTTGATACTGCTGGTCATGTTGTTCTGCTCTCAAAGTTACAGTGCCCTGGTTTTAGTGAGATGCCACTGAAATGGTTTTCTTCATACCTCACAGACAGGACTCAAGTCTGTGATGTTGAGGGGACATTTCTGATCCTCTGGGCACAACATGTGGGGTACCCCAAGGTTCTATCCTGGGGCCCCTGTTATTCTTGGTTTATATTAATTATATGTCAGCTGCTACACAATGCAAGTTACTTTTGTATGCTGATAATGCTGTTTTACTTGTTCCAGGGAGTAATGTTAAGTACATTGAAATTACTCGTGGAAAAGAGCTTGAGTCAGTCAACTAGTGGCTGATCGATAATAAGCTCTCTATACATCTGGGTAAGACTGAGCCTATTTAATTAGGAACAAAAGAAAACTGGCAAAATCTAATGCTTTAAAAATCACATGAAATAAAATGAAGTAGTGGCTAAATTATGTGTGACATATTTGGGATTAACATCAGTCACTTACAGGTGAATTTATTGCTTCCAACGTATTAGCTAAATGTGCCTGCAAACTAAAGGTTTAATTTTGTATTAAAAATAAAACCTGTATTATTAAAAAACAAATTACAAGTACAGCAAAATAATCTCATTCGACATCTTTTAAGTGTTTCTCCCCGAACTGGTATTGGCAGGAAGAAGTTGAGCAGAGCTGGTCTGTTGCCAGTCCATCATAGGGTAGAGCAACTCAAGCTAAATCATATACATAATATCATCATTGGTCATGCCCCAAAGTACCTATGCTCTAATATAACCATGGTTCACACACAGCACAGTCACAATACAAGAGCTACTATCCATTCTTGTATTGTGCCACAAGTTAATAATGCAGCAAGAAACTTTTTTACACTGGTTTCATGGGTGTTATGAACTCTCCAAGGTGTTAAACTGGAGCAGAGTAGCTCTGTCGCCCATGTTCAGATGTGGGAAGTTTTGTGCTGTTAACTCAGTAAACAGAGAAAACATGTCTCCCGTTGCATAGAAGCTAAACAATAAAGCTTCTTCAAGTAAATGCCATCTTACTATTCTCTCTCTTTTTTTCACTTTCGGGTCTTCACAGTGAAATTTAACAAAGGTCCACTTGTGGAGTGTAGGCCTCTGCTGTATATGCTCAATATATTCCTCATATCATAGGCTAATTTACAATGGCCTGACAGATCATCAAGCTTTTACACACATATATCAGCTTTAAAAATAATCAGGTCCATCCTGATTTTCCCAAGCCTACCCATTTTCTACCATTACCTTAAGACTTTGTGTGTGAGGACCAACAAATACTGATTTTTTTTAACATAAACATCTGCCTTGCTGCCTGCTCCTCATCATCAGTCATCTTCATCGGAGGGGCTGTAACTGGAGTTTTCTCCCCTGTTGTTTTCCTACTCCAAAACTTTCTCCTCCAAATCACCATCAACCTGCTCATTGTGAGGATCAATGAGTTTGTATCTTGTTGCCATGACACCAGTTACTGTAATAACAGCTGATTATAACACCATGCATCCCTCATCATCATCCTCTTAACTCAAACTGATTCAGAGTAGTTAATATTATTACTGTATGACATTGAAGGTGCAGGTATTGTGTCTTTTTCATGGCAGCATTTATGATTTCTGCTGCCTTTGTGCAGCATATATGATCCATCCTCTGCTGTTTCACTATTCGACTACTTCCAGATAACCACCTTGGCTCTGGAAAGACCGGCAGGTCTGTCTCTGTTCTTGTATGAGTATCCAGGTCCATCTTGAACGCTGTCACTATTCTATTGGAAATAAAACACAGAAACATGGCCTGTCGTGTTTCACAGTTTCAACATTCCCTAAAACATTTTCCTTGATGTGACCCATATGGTCACATCCAAAATCCATCTAAACAGATCCAACGTGGCCAAAACAGCCTAAATGTCCAAATATTTGTAGCATCTGTACAAAAACAACAACAAAAAAATAATGATAATAATAATAATAGTAATAGTAATAATTTGTTCATGTTTTTCAGGTGTCTTTAGGAAAAGTCAATAAATTTCTGGTCAAAAGATATTTAGGGTCATTTTACTGCTGTCAAATGTCAAAATGGGCCAAATGTGACCTGAACAGCATGTCAGGGTTAATTGTGTCTGATTTAAGATTATGGATAACATGCATTTATTAAATTAGAAAGCCTAATCCATACTTAAAACGGTAAAAAGGATAATGAATAAAAAGCATGGGAAAAACTAAGGGAAAACAAGAAGCCAGGTTTTTCCAGTGGTGGTACTATATTTAATAATTACAGTAAGACTTAGTTAATGCCAAGCTACCAGTAGCACTTTTGTAAATGGAAATGACTGTAACTTACTAACTTACTGTAAAATCTCTGAAATGTGCAGCAGTGAAGCAGCACCCAGATAACAAGAGAAGAGATGTTGGTAACTCATGAAATCAGTAAGATTGCTCTCAATCATTGAAGTGGCTTATTAGGATTCCTGACCAGAGAAAGGAGGACGAAGAGCAGTTAGGAGCCAGGTGACTCTCCCCAGCTTCAACCAGCCTCGGTCAGCTCTATTGTGGCAGGTACTGAGGCCCTTTTCTGGTGGATGGAGAGCCAGTCCAAACTACTTGTTGGCCGATGTGTGTGTGCACAAATGTTCAGGATATTCAGCTATTTGTCAGAATGAAGGTAAAATGAAGTGAAACTTTAAACCTTAGTCTGAACATGTCCAGCTGTTCCGTGTTTATTGATTAAGAAGTTGTTTAACCATAGAAAACAGAGAAGTGTGTGAACCATGAATGAACCAGTAAATGTTCTGGTCTGAGGACATGAAACAAAACAGCCCTTTTTCATCACAGCTTCACTGAACATCATTTCATCATTTCAGCTTCTAGTGAAATGAAGGTTTTCCTGATGGATGTTGGTTTGATTGACAGATTTCATATTTTGTGTGTGACCTTCATCATCATATGGTTTTTATGACCACCTTTAAATGTGCTTCAGTAAGGTGATCCATCATCATCCTCCTCTTCATCAGAATGGAAGCACCCTGCCGAACTCACTTAGGTGTGAATCCTGTTGTGAAAACACTCCATCTGTTCATTTTTTTTCTTTAGCCCCACTGACCTTTAATCTCAGGATGTGAATTACCTCAGATGAGGTTCTGGTCTCTGCAGCCTCTCCCGGGTCAGAACTAAGAATAAGAACCAGCTTGATTCACCAAGTATTTATTTCAATCCAGCTTTATTTGTATAGCAACGGACAACAAGTGTGTCAAGTCATCTTTAAGAAAACAAAACACTACTTCCACAGACACAACAATGTCATCTCAGGGCTGTACAGACAAATCAGTTCATCAGCCAATTCATAATAAATAACAGCTTGGTTAAAGAAAACCAGCAGATTGAAGCAAATCTTGACTTTGGTCGTAAGAGGCGACAATGAAAAAGAAAAACTTCTTTTTAATTTCCTACAACTTTTACAAAAACAAAAACAGAAACACAGACACAAAAAAACAGAGCTGCTAGTCATTAAGAGTTTTTAAATAATAAACAAATAAAAAACACATATCATGAAAGATTCCAGATACTAACTCACAGGAAAAATAAAAAAAAAAGAATTATCTCTTAATATAAAAACCCACTGGACAACTCAGTGATTGTGTCAGCATGCAGATCATGAGGAATAAGGAGTGCTCAGTGATGAAGAGTGGTGAGTGAGATTGTGCAAATGCGACCATGCCTCCACGGAGGCCAGAGGCAGACCAGGGCCTGGGCCGGGCCCTCAGCAGCAGACCCGGAGCACCAACCCAAGCCACCCC
>JBAJHZ010000026.1:3960817-3972572 GCA_037177175.1 Melanotaenia australis | reverse complement strand
CATTCATTCATTCATTCATTCATTCATTCATTCATTCATTCATTCATTCATTCATTCATTCATTCATTTTCTGTACCTCTTAGTCCAATTAAAGTTTGCAAGGAATTCAATTCAATTCAGCTCAGTTTGATTCAGTTCAATTTAGTTCAGTGCAATTCAGTTTAATTTGACTTGATTTGATTCAAATCAATCTGCTTAACAACATGAAGTTCATGTTTAAGTTTCCACCGACTTCAATCTCAGACATCGGTGTTTACCTGGAGTTTGAATGAATTTATAAACTACCGATCTTTAAATGTTCATGCACTCATTTTAAACCAGATGGATGAAGACCTGCAAGACTACAAACAGTTGGCTACAACTTCACCATCATTTATATGTTCAGTACATACCTACTGATCTGATATTTTGATTCTGAAATCAAAGATATTATCGGTTCATCTGTGTAGATTCATTTCTGATCAATTAATATATTCTGGGACTTATGACAGAAAAAAATCAGATGTCTATACAGGATCAATCATAATCCATCCATCCATCCATCCATCCATTTTCTTCCGCTTATCCGGAGTCGGGCTGTGGGGGCAGCTGCCTAAGCAGGGAAACCCAGACTTCCCTCTCCCTGGCAACATTCACCAGCTCATCCAGAGGGATCTCGAGGCGTTCCCAGGCCAGCCGAGAGATGTAGTCCATCCTGCGTGTGCTGGATCTTCCCCGGGGTCTCTTTCCGGTGGGACATGCCCGGAGCCCTTCACCGGGGAGGCGTCCAGGAGGCATTCTAACCAGATGCCCAAGCCACCTCATCTGGCTCTTCTCGATGCGGAGGAACAGCGGCATTATTCTGAGCCCCTCCCGGATCACTGAGATTCTCACCCTATCTCTAAGGGAGAGCCCAGCCACCCTTCTGACGATACTAGCGGCAATGTTGTTGGGGGCTCATGCCCCTGGTAGGGTCACCCATTGCTAACAGGTGTCTAGGGAATGACCAGATGAAGTGCAGGCTAAAATCACCCCTATGATGAGGAGAAAGAAAGGAACAGGGTTTTCCTTGCCTGGAAGTGGGTCACCAGGGCCCCCCTCTGGAGCTAGGCCTGGAGGTTGGGCATGGAGGCAAGCGCTTGGTGGCTGGGCCTTTGCCCATGGGGCCCAGTCGGGCTCAGGCCGAATGGGTGACGTGGGCCTCTCTTCCCGTGGACTCACCACCTGCAGGAGGGGCCATAGGGGTCGGGTGCATTGTGAGCTGGGTGACTGCCAGAGGTGGGACCCTGGCGATCTGATCCTCAGCTGCAAAAGCTAGCTCTAGGGACATGGTATGTCACATCTCTGGTAGGGAAGGAGCCTGAGCTGGTGCGCGAGGTTGAACGGTTCCAGCTAGATATAGTTGGACTCACCTCAACGCACGGCTTGTGCTCTGGAACCATTGTCTTTGAGAGGGCCTGGACCTTTTTCCATTTTGTGGTTGCTCCCAGTGAGAGGTGCCGAGCAGTTGTGGGCATGCTCATTGCCCCTCGACTTGGTGCCTGTATGTTGGGGTTTACCCCAGTGGACGAAAGGGTAGCCTCCCTCCGCCTTTGGATAGGGGGACGGGTCCTGACTGTTGTTTGTGCTTATGCACCAAACAGCAGTTCAGAGTACCCACCCTTTTTGGAGTCCTTGGAAGGGGTGTTGGTGAGCACTCCTTCCGGGGACTCCCTTGTTCTGCTGGGGGACTTCAATGCTCACGTGGGCAATGACAGCGAGACCTGGAGGGGCATGATTGGGAGGAACGGCCCCCCTAATCTGAATCTGAGTAATGTTTTGTTGTTGGACTTCTGTGCTCGTCATGGACTGTCCATAACGAAGACCTTGTTCAGACATAAGAGTGCCCACATGTGCACTTGGCACCAGGACACTCTAGGCCACAGTGCGATGATCGACTTTCTAGTCGCGTCGTCGGACTTGCGGCCACATGTTCTGGACACTCGGGTGAAGAGAGGGGCGGAGCTGTCAACTGATCTCCACCTGGTGGTGAGTTGGCTCAGATCGTGGGGGAGGATGCCGGTCAGGCCTGGAAGACCCAAGCGTCTTGTGAGGGTCTGCTGGGAACATCTGGCACAGTCCCCTGTCAGAAAGAGTTTTAACTCCCATCTCCAGCAGAGCTTCAACCATGTCCCGGGCTGGGCGGGGGACATTAAGTCTGAATGGGCTGTTTTCCCTGCCTCTATTGTCTTGGCGGCCAGCCGCAGCTGTGGCCGTAAGGTCATCGGTGCCTGTCGTGGCGGTAACCCCCAAACTCTTTGGTGGACACCGGCAGTAAGGGATGCCGTCAAGCTAAAGGAGTCCTGTCAGGCCTTTTTGGCCTGTGGGACTCCCAATGCAGCTGATGGGTATCGGCGGGCTAAGCAGAGTGCGGCATCGGTGATCGCTGAGGCAAAAGCTCGGGCATGGGAGGAGTTTGGAGAGCCCATGGAAACCAACTTCCGGACAGCTTTGAGGAGATCCTGGTCCACCATCCGGCGGCTCAGGAGGGGAAAGCAGTGCTCTGTCAACACTGTGTACAGTAAATGGTCTGTAAATGGTAAATGATCTGTACTTATATAGCGCTTTTATCCAAAGTGCTTTACATATACGCCGCATTCACCCATTCACACACACATTCACACACTGATGGCGGAAGCTGCCAGTGGGGATGGGGGCTGCTGACCTCGACTCGGGATGTTGTAAGGCGGTGGGGGGAATATTTCAAAGACCTTCTCAATGCAACCGACACGTCTTCCAATCTCTGGGGCTGAGGTACCTGAGGCAGTTAAAAAGCTCCTCAGTGGCAAGGCCCTGGGGCTGGATGAGGTCCACCCAGAGTTCTTTAAGGCTATGGATGCTGTACGGCTGACTTGTCTGACACGCCTCTGCATCATCACGTGGGACAGTTCCCCTGGACTGGCAGACTGGGGTAGTGGTCCCACTCTTCAAAAAGGGGGACCGAAGGGTGTGCTCCAAATACAGAGGGATCACACTTCTCAGCCTATCCGGTAAGGTCTATTCAGGGGTGCTGGAGAGGAGGGTCCGTCGGATAGTCGAACCTCGGAGTGAGGAGGAGCAGTGTGGTTTTCGTCCCGGTTATGGAACAGTGGACCAGCTCTACACCCTCTTCAGGGTCTTTGAGGGGGCATGGGAGTTTATCCAACCAACCTACGTGTGTTTGTGGACTTGGAGAAGGCATTCTACGTTCCTAGTCATGAGCTGTGGGTAGTGACCAAAAGAACAAGATCGCAAGTACAAGCGGCCGAAATGAGTTTTCTCTGCAGGGTGGCCGGGCTCTCCCTTAGAGATAGGGTGAGAAGCTTGGTGATCCGGGAGGGGCTTCCACATCGAAAACCAGATGAGGTGGCTCGGGCATCTGGTTAGGATCCCTCCTGGACGCCTCCCTGGTCCACAATATAGACCTGGAAGACACACATCATGTACCGGGACACCAACCACAAACCGGGACAATACAAACATCATGGACTGGGGCAAAAACCACATTACGGAGCGGGACAAAAACCACATTATGGACCTGAACAACAACCACATCATGGACCTGGACAACAACCACATCATGGACCAGGACAACAACCACATAATGGAGCGGGACAACAACCACATCATGGACCAGGGCAACACACACATCATGAACCTGGACAACACACACATCATGGACCTGGACAACAACCATATCATTGACCGGGAAAACGTACACATCATGGACCGTGACAACAACCATTTCATTGACCAGGACAACAACCATATCATTGACCGGGACAACAACCACATTATGGATTGGGACAACAACCACATCATGGACCAGGACAACAACCACATTATGGAGCGGGACAAAAACCACATCATGGATGGGGACAACAAACACATTATGGACTGTGACAACAACCATGGACTGGAACAACACAAACATCATGGACTGGGACAAAAACTATATCATGGACCGGGATAACAACCACAGACTGGGACAACACACATATCAATGACTGGGACAGCAACCACATCATGGACTGGGACAACAACCATGGACCGGGACAACACACACATCATGGACCGGGACAACCACCACATTATGGACTGGAACAACAACTACATCATGGACCGGGACAACAACCACTTTATGGACCGGGACAACACACACATCTTGGACCTGGACAACAACCACATTATGGACTGGAACAACAACCACATTATGGACCGGGACAACAACCACATCATGGACGGGGGCAACAACTACATTATGGACAGGGACAAAACACACATCATGTGTTTTGGACAACAACCACGAACCGGGACAATAAAAACATCATGGACTGGGACAAAAACCACATTACAGACCGGGACAAAAACCACATTGTGGACCTGGACAACAACCACATCATGGACCGGGACAACAACCACATAATGGACCAGGACAACAACCACATAATGGAGCGGGACAACAACCACATCATGGACCAGGGCAACACACACATCATGGACCGGACAAAAATCACATTATGGACCTGAATAACAACCACATCATGGACTGGGACAACACACACATCATGGACCGGGACAACACACACATCATGGACAGGGGCAACAACTACATTATGGACAGGGACAAAACACACATCATGTACCGGGACAACAACCACGAACCAGAACAATAAAAACATCATGGACTGGGACAAAAACCACATTACAGACCAGGACAAAAACCATATTGTGGACCTGGACAACAACCACATCATGGACCGGGACAACAACCACATAATGGACCAGGACAACAACCACATTATGGAGCAGGACGACAACCACATGATGGACCAGGACAACACACACGTCATGGACCGGACAAAAATCACATTATGGACCTGAATAACAACCACATCATGGACCGGGATAACTGGGACTGGGACAACACAAACATCATGGACTGGAACAAAAACCATATCATTGACCGGGACAACAACCACATTATGGATTGGGACAACAACCACATCATGGACGAGGACAACAACCACATTATGGAGCGGGACAACAACCACGGACCGGGACAACACACACATCATGGACCGGGACAACCACCACATTATGGACTGGAACAACAACTACATCATGGACCGGGACAACAACCACTTTATGGACCGGGACAACAACCACATTATGGACCAGGACAACAACCACATTATCGACATGACATATCAACCATAAAACATGGACCAAGAAGACCATAGTCTCCTCAGGTTCTAGTTCAGTCAGGTACCAGTTTTCTTAGCGTCCAGTCCTCTCAAGGTCTAACCATTCAGGGACCAGTTTTCTCAGAGCCCAGCCCTGTTAGGGTCTAGTCCATTCAGGGTTGAGTTCAGTCAGTGTCCAGTCTTCTTAAGGTCCAGTCCAGTCAGGGTTGAGTTTTCTCAGGGTCTTGTCCAGTCAGTGTCCAGTCCTGTCAGGGTCCACTGAGGTTTCTGTCTTCTCAGGGATCAGTTCTCCCAGAGTATAATCCAGTCAGGTTCCAGTCTAGTCAGGTATACAGAATCAGATTAACAGTCCCATGAGTCCATCGGTGAGACTTTACAGTTATTTGGTTGCTGTTCCATAAACCAGGACCAGAAACCAGGTCCAACTCAGTTTCTAGTCCCAGATCAACTGTTTGAGCATCTTTTTACGGGGTTAGGAACCACCATAAAAACTTATCAATGAGCTCTGATACCTGAAGTCACCATGGCAACCACTGATAAAAAGCTGCCAGGTATTTCCCCCCATTGGCGTGAGAGGTTCTCATAGCAGCGTATGAGGAATACCAAGAGGAATTTTGGGAAAGGGAAAGCCCACTGCTGCTACTGCTGAGGAGAGAGATACATCATGAGAGAAAACTGCTGCCTAAGTCCACTGGAGAAATACTGAAGATGAATAAACTTCGATCAGGAAGATAGATTGTTCTGGACCATTATTTTTATTTCTGATTCACTGTGGCTGATGTACAAAGTAAAAATATTCAGTGAATTCTATTCAGAATATTCAGTGATGCTTATAAATCTAGTCATTTAAAGCCCCAACATGTAATCACATACAGTACACATGCTCCCACTTAAGATCCTAATTAATAGATTAATATATTAACAGGAGGAAGTGACATGTGACTCAGTAATGTGACTACAGGGTCATGTAACTCAGTCGCGTGACTTTACAGGGTCATGTAACTCAGTCACGCGACTTTACAGGGTCATGTGACTCAGTCATGTGACTTCTAGGTCATGTAACTCAGTCAAGTGACTCTACAGGGTCATGTGACTCAGTCATGTTACTTTACAGGGTCATGTGACTCAGTCATGTGACTTCTAGGTCATGTAACTCAGTCAAGTGACTCTACAGGGTCATGTGACTCAGTCATGTGACTCTGCTGGGTCGGGTAACTCAGTCACGTGACTCTACAGGGTCATGTGACTTGACTCCGTCACATGACTCGCTGGGTCATGTAACTCAGTCATGTGCCTGTGGTGGGTCATGTGACTAACTGGTGCTAGACCTGTTAGTACCTGGTAGTACCTGATATCACCTAGTAATACCTGTCAGTACCCAGTAGTACCTCATAGTACCTGGTAGTACTGTTAGTAGCTGATAGCTACTGGAAGTACCTGATATCACCTGTTAATACATGGCAGTACCTGGTAGTACCATTGGAAGTGCCTGATAGCACCTGGTTGTACCTTATATTAATTACGTAGTGGTGCCTAGTAGTACCTGTTAGTACCAGGTAGTACCTGACAGTACCTGGTAGTACCTGTTAGTACCTAGTAATACTTGTTAGTACCTAGTAATACTTATTAGTACCTGGTAGTATCTGACAGCACCTGATATCGTACCTGATCGCACCTGTTAGTACCCGGTAGTATCTGATATCACCTGGTAATACCTATCAGTACCTGGTTGTACCTGATAGCCACTGGTAGTGCCTAGAAGTAGCTGACAGTACCTGGTAGTGCCTAGTAGTAACTAGTAATACCTGGAAGTACCTGGAAGTACCTAATAGCACCTGGTAGTAGCTTATAGTACCTGGTAGTACCGAGTAGTACCTGTTAGTAACTGGTAGTTCTTGATAGCACCTGGTACTACCTGATAGTACCTAGTAGTAGCTGTTAGTACCTGGTAGTACCTGATAGCACCTGGTAGTACCTGACAGCACCTGGTTGTACCCGGTAGAATGTGATATCACCTGGTAACACCTGTCAGTATTTGGAAGTACCTGATAGCCACTGGTAGTACCTAGTAGTACCTGGCAGTACCTGGTAGTACCGAGTAGTACCTGTTTGTAACTGGTAGTTCTTGATAGCACCTGGTACTACCTGATAGCACCTGGCAGTACCTGACAGCACCTGGTTGTACCTGATTGTACCTGATAGCACCTGGTAGTACCCGGTAGAAGCTGATATCACCTGGTAACACCTGTCCGTATTTGAAAGTACCTGATAGCCACTGGTACTACCTAGTAGTATCTGATAGCACCTGGTAGTACCTAGTAGTACCT
Source organism: Melanotaenia australis (assembly GCA_037177175.1). Classification (NCBI taxonomy): domain Eukaryota; kingdom Metazoa; phylum Chordata; class Actinopteri; order Atheriniformes; family Melanotaeniidae; genus Melanotaenia; species Melanotaenia australis. Next base: position 3,965,041 of record JBAJHZ010000026.1, on the reverse strand, counting down.
GACAGTACCTAGTCATACCTGACAGTACCTGGTAGTACCTGTTAGTACCTAGTAATACTTGTTAGTTCCTGATAGTAGCTGACAACACCTGGTAGTACCTGGCAGTACCTGGTAGTACTTGTTAGTACCTGATAGCACCTGGAAGTATATTATAGCACTTGGTAGTACATCATAGCACCTGGTAGTACATAGTAGTACCTTGTAGTACCTTGTAGTACCTGACAGGACCTGGCGGTACCTGGTTGTACCTGTTAGTACCTAGTAATACTTGTTAGTTCCTGATGGTATCTGACTGCACCTGGTAGTACCTGGCAGTACCTGGTAGTACCTGTTAGTACCTGTTAGTACCTAGTAATACTTGTTAGTTCCTGGTAGTATCTGACAGTGCCTGGTAGTAAATGGCAGTACCTAGTAGAATCTGGTAATGCCTAGTGGTACATGTTAGTACCTGGTAGTAGATGGCAGTACCAGATATTACCCGTTAGTAACTGATATCAACTGGTAGTGCGTAGTAGTACCTAGCAGTACCTAGCAGTACCTGGTAGTAGCTGGCAGTACCTGATAGTACCTGGTAGTATCTGACAATGCCTGTTAGTACCTGGCAGTACCTGGTAGTAGATGGCAGTACCTGATATTACCCGTTAGTAACTGATATCACCTGGTAGTACGTAGTAGTACCTGTTAGTACCTAGCAGTACCAGGTAGTACCTGATAGCAACTGGTAGTACTGGTAGTATCTTGTAATACCTAGTAGTAACTGGTAGTACCTGATTGTACCTGGTCGTACCTGATAGCAACTGGTAGTACCTGGTAGTACCTGGTAGTACTGGTTTCTACCTGATAGCACCTGGTAGTTTCTGATAACACCTGGTAGGATCTGGTAGTACATCGTAGTACCTGATAGCAGTTGGGAATAACTGTTAGTACCTGGTAGTATCTAGTAGTACCTGATAGCACCTGGTAGTACCTGAAAGGACCTGGTAGTACCTGATAACACCTGGTAGTACCTGGTAGTACCTGATAGTACCTAATAGTACATGGTAGTACCTGATAGAACCTGGTAGTACCTGACAGCACTTGGTAGTACCCGGTAGTATCCTATAGTACCTAGTAGTTCCTAGTAGTACCTGGTAGTATCTGATTGTACCTGGTCAAATCTGATAGCGCCTGACAGCTCCTGGTTGTACTTGATAGTACAGGATAGCACCTGGTAGTACCCGGTAGAACCTGATATCACCTGGTAAGACCTGTCAGTATTTGGTAGCACCTGATAGCCACTGGTTGTACCCGGGAGTACCTCATAGCACCTGGTAGTACCTAGTATTACCTAGTAGTACCTGGAAATATCTAATAGCTGGTAAAACCTGGGAGTATCTGGTACTACTGAGTAGTACCTGTTAGTAACTGGTAGTACCTGATAGCACTTGGTAGTACCCCGTAGTACCGGATATCACCTGGTAACACCTGTCAGTATTTGGTAGTACTTAATAGCAACTGGTAGTACCTGGCAGTACCTGGTAATACCTGTTCATACCTAGTAATACTTGATAGTTCCTGATAGTATCTGACAGCACCTGGTAGTGCCTAGTAGTACATGTTAATAACTGGTAGTACCTGGCAGTACCTGGTAGTAGCTGGCAGTACCTGGTAGTACCTGGCAGTACTTGATAGAATCTGTTAATGCCAAGTGGTACCTGTTAGTACCTGGCAGTACCTGGTAGTAGATGGCAGTACCTGATATTACCTGGTAGTACGTAGTAGTACCTAGCAGTACCTAGCAGTACCTTGTCGTACCTGATAGCACCTAGAATTGCCTAGTAGTACCTGGTAGGACCTGTTAGTACCTGATAGCACCTCGTAGTTTCTGATAGCACTTGATAGTATCTGGTAGTAACTGGGAGTACCTAGTAGTACCTGATGATACCTTATAGCACCTGGTAGTACCTGATAACACCTGGTAGTAGCTGATAGTACCTGGCAGTACCTGATTGTACCTGGTAGTACCTGGCAGTACCTGGTAGTACCTGATAGCACCTGTTATTCCCTGGCAGTACCTGGTAGTAACCAGTAGAACTTGATATCACCTGGGAATACCTGTCAGTGTTTGGTAGTACCTGATAGTAGTAGCTGGCAGTACCTGGTAGTACCTAGTAGTACCTCGTAGTACCTGATAGCACCTGGTAGTACCATATGGCAACAGGTAGTAACTGGTAGTCCCTGATAGCACCTGGTAGTACCTAGTAGTACCTGATAGTAACTCCTAATACCTCACAGCAGTTCATAGTACCTGACAGCACCTGGTAGTTCCTGTTAGTACCTCGTAGTACCTGATAGCACCTGGTACTACCTTATAGCATACTACTAAGGTAGCACACTACCTTATATGGTAGTAATCACTGCTCTCTTTCTTCTACGCTGTCGTCTTTTAAACAGGTGGTCAAATGTCCCACGAGAGGAGCAAAGACAATTGACTTGTTTTATACAAATATCAAGGACAGTTTTGTTTTCTCTCCCCTTCTTCCACTTGGACAATCGGACCATAACCTTGTGCTGCTGAGATCCAAGTATACACCGGCTGTGCAGAAGCAGCCAGTCTCATATAAGACTGTGCGCGTGTGGCCGGAGGAGGTGTGTGAGACGCTAAAAGGGTGCTTTGAATGCACGGATTGGTCTGTGTTTTTAGAGGACGATCGTAATGATGTGGATGACATTGTTGACAAAGTGACATGTTATATTAACTACTGTGTGGATCTGGTACTTCCTTGTAAGCAAGTCAAAATCTTTGCAAATAATAAGCCCTGTGTGACCAAGGAGGTCAAAGCTGCACTTAATAAGAAAAAGTTAGCTTTCTTCAGTGGTGATAAAGACACAATCAAGAAAGCACAAAAGGAGCTCAAAACAGTAATCAGACAGAGTAAAAAGAAATATAAGGATAAATTGGAAAGCTCTGTGATAGATTGTAGCACCAAAAGTCTCTGGGACAGTATGAAAACTATGACTGGGTATGGAGCTGGTAAGTCCACTCCAGATGGGATGAGGTTGAATGTGAATGAGATGAACCAGTATTCTGCTAGATTTGATCATACTGATTTCACACATGAACATGTCCAAATAATATCACTTTCTGTACAAAATGTGGAAATCTCCTCTCCAGAAATCAGTTTTAGTGTTAGTGATGTCCAACAGCAGGCCAATTTCTTACAGCTAAATGTTAACAAAACACAGGCGTTAATTATTGATTTTAGGAGAAAAAGGGGAACAGTCTCTCCTGTGGTCATCAAAGGCCAGGCTATTGAAATAGTTGAAAGTTATAAGTATCTTGGAGTTCATCTGGACCATAAATTGAACACGAGGAAGAACTATGCAGCTGTCTTCGAAAATGCCCAGTCCAGACTGTTCTTTCTGAGAAAGCTTCATTCTTTTGATGTGAGCAGGAGGCTCCTGTCTCTCTTTTATCAGGGGATCGTGGCCAGTGTCTTGTTTTATGCTGTACTTTGTTGGGGTGGGAGCATCACCTCGGAAGACAAAAATCGGATGAACAAACTGATTAAAAAGGCCAGCTCAGTGGTGGGGTTGAGCTTGGACTCTGTGGACATTATTGTGGACAAGAGGATGAGGTCCAAACTAAGAACTGTTCTGTCTTTCACAGACCATCCTCTCCACAGTGTTCTAAGTGAACTTAAGAGCTCTTTTAGTGGGCGATTGGTGATGCCACGGTGCTCAACTGAATGTTTAAGGAAGTCTTTTGTTCCTGCTGCTGTGCACTTTTATACTGAGCACTTTTTATGATTTTCTTTTTATCTGTATGTTTTAATGGTTGTGTTCTGTGTTGCAAAGATGTCGTAATGGTGTGTAGCAGAGTCTATTAATGTAGTGTTGATGTTGTATGTTTTTGTGTTAAGCGTCTTTGGCAATGTAGTTTCCCTCCTCGGGATTAATAAAGTTATCTTGTCATATCTTATCTTATCTTAGTAGCTGATAGTACCTAGGAGTACCTGATAGTACATGATCGCTCCTGTTAGTACCCGGTTGTACCTGATATCACCTGTTAGTACCTGGTAGTACGGCTGTAGCTCAGGAGGAAGAGTAGTTGTCTTTTGACCAGAAAGTAGGAAGATCGATTCCAGGCTTCCACTGACTACATGCTAAAGTGTCCTTGGGCAAGACACTTAACCCCACGTTGCCTCCCGATGTGCCTATCGGGGTGTGAATGTGTGTGTGAAT